>JAVRRP010000980.1:0-12325 GCA_036872775.1 Oleoguttula sp. CCFEE 5521 | reverse complement strand
AATTCGGCCGAATCTCCCGAAGCACCTTTGGCTTCGTTCTCGCGGTTGTGAGTGGTGTCGCCGGGTCTATCGTCCAGTGGAAGATCTACCAGCTATCTCCATGTGGCTACCAAGCCACTACGTGTGACGATGTCGCCCCAATCAGTATCTGGTGGCAGATAATCAATGTCTCGCTTGGGGCCATGTCAGGTACGACCCCCTGGGCCGTTTCTATCGTCTCCAAGACTATGCGGACAAGAGTTCTAAAGAATGCTTCGCAAACGTGACCGCATACGAGGTCGCCTACTCACGCTCTCCACCTGGTATTTAAGTCCATGAAGCGCTATGCATAGAGCTCGTCAGCTAAACTGGCGTAGGCATGCGAGCCCTTGTGCTCGCGTTCTTCCTCTTCACTACAGCGCTGTCCTACGCGCTTGGAGAAGTAATTACGCCAGCCATTACCGACCCTCACCTGATTTGGATCTGGGCAGGACCCACAATCGCGCTCGCAGTGCAGACTGTCATCTTCGTGAGTGGCCAAACGCGATCCAAGCTACTCCATACGCAGCTGACGTATCTACACCACAGTGGTTCCGCTACAAGAAGTACGACGATGATGCCTTCATGATTGACGACACGGACTTCGACGAGAAAGTCCTGGACGAGTCTCGGGCGCCATCTGTCACCCACACGAGCGTGCCGAAGACCATTGATGAGGAAGGGCCGCTTGGAGAGAAGTAGAAGCTGTAGCTGGGCAACATAAAGGTCTCTTGTCGCCTGTATCGATGCTGTGGTCAATTGGAAGGCTACGTGGTTCGCCATAGGTGGTCCGGTAGGGTAGTTGGCGACACACCTTTCCATGAAGTCGTCCCACACCACCGAAAACACTACACTGTATATGCATGATAAACCAAGCGAACCAGTATCTCTTGCAACGAGAGCGTACATGCTACATTGTCTGTTTGGAATATAGCTCGATTTTATGATCTAATTTATGTTACACATCATGTATTGTATGGTCGACCTTCGTGTTCGCTTTAAACCGCAGGTACTTCGCCACACTGCACTCCAATAATTCCATAGCGTAATGGCTTTCGCTTGACATCACGGACCAGCCCACACACGCTGGTCATCGAGCGCATACAGCCGCAATGGTATCGACCTGTCACCGCGTGTTGTCCATTGCATGTCGGCGATGGCGGTGAGAAAAGCTACATGACACGCCTGCTCTCACTGCGTAGATGGTACACTATAACACAAACAAGACACCGCTCCCACCGTGGTCAGCAGCTGGCGGAACGATGCAGGCTTCCATCCTGTTGGACGAGACTACCAGCCGTACTTTCACCAACCTTGACGCCATATCTGGGAAAGTAATCGTGCGCTCTACAAAAGCTGCCGATGTGGACGATATCGTGGTCAAGCTGGAGGGCGAGAGTCGTACCAGGCTTGTCAATCACCTCGGGCCAAATGGCGAGAAGATGAAGCCGAAATTGGAATTCCACAAGATCCTCTACCGCACTACTACCGTCTTTCCACCGCCAACGCTTGCCCAAGACCGTATCAGTACACCGGTCAGCGGGAAGCCGTCATACACACTTCCACCTGGCACGCACGAGTACCGCTTCAAGTTCAAAGTACCATTCAACAACAGCTGTCACGAACCAGCACCGGCCAAGAGCTCCCTTTCAAAGGTCGGCATCTCTGATTGGGGCATCGAGATACCGGTCATACCGACCCATCATGTCAAGAAGACGCTGCCGCCCACACTAGGCGGCTTCCCAGGCGAAGCAGAGATCCGCTACTTCGTCAAGGTGACAGTTTCTCGCCACTCTTTCCTCAAAGAGAACCCACGAGCCTACCGGCCTTTCAACTTCTTGCCCATCGAATCGCCGCGTCCTTCACCCACTGGATCGCAAGTCTATGCACGCCAAAGGCACGTCTTTCACGTTTCGTCGCAAGCCGCAGAAGTATCTAAGAAGGGCAAGATGAAGAGTATGCTCGGTATTGCCGCCGATGCTACACCAACGGTCACCAGTACAGGCCCAGCGAACGGGCTTGCAGTGAGCGTCGATGCCAGACTCCCAGAACCGGCTATCTTGACCTGCAATCAAAACATCCCCTTGACGATCCTGCTCAAGCGGGTCAACTACAGCAGTGAACAGGTCTCCCTGTCGTCACTCCAAATAATGCTCAGGTCGTCTACGAAAATCAAGGCCGACGATATGTCTCGCACTGAGCAGAGCAGCTGGATCATCATGAGTAAGAGCAACATGGGGATGGCGGTGACCTTCAAATCAGATGAGGAAGGAGCCGAAGCTGTGATCGACGATGATCTATGGCGTAGTCACATTCTGCCCAACACCATTGCGCCGACTTTCGAGACCTGCAATATATCTCGGGGGTACTCACTTGACATCCGGGTGGGTTTGGCTCACCGTGGCAGTACATCGGCCGGGAAGCAGCAGGTACCGCAGTCTATCATCCTGCCTCTTCGTTTGGACTGCGCAATCTTTTCAGGAATTCTACCACCTGCGTCTGTGCTGGAGCGAATGGCGCAAGCTCGGGATACGTTTGGCGATGCGCCACCCTACATTGCATCCACCATCGGCGACGGCAAGCTTCAGGCTGAGGCTGCACTGAGTGGTGCTGTCTCTAGGCCCGCTAATGATGCATCTACGTCACAAACAGCACCTCCAATGCCACCACGACCTGACCAAGGAGGCCTACATGCTGAAGAAGGTCTCGCTGATGCGCCGCCGAGTTATTACGATGCAGTCGCTGAAGGTGCGCCGCCTGTCATTGCACCAAGGCCAGATTACTCACCTGGTATAGTGAGAGAAGAGGACCTGAGGCGGAGTGAGAAGTCGGGCTGGTGATCTGGGCTCGAAACTGATCTGCATGGACATGCTTATCCTTCTCCACATGGCCGGCATGCATAACATGCTGTTCTCGACCGAGCTAAGGAAGTGAAGCGTACTTCTACTGCACCTTTGGAGGTCGAACGCACCTCCGAGTTGACCGAATGGGGGGAAAGCTGCAAGGGTATCTCTGACTTTACGCGCTGAAGGTCGGAGTGGTGGTAGAAGCATAGGAGCATCTTCATCAAACGTCGGTAGCATGAGCATCAATGAATGAGGTCGAGATACCGTAGGTAGTGAAGCCTACAGATGCCACGAGTGATGGAAACATGTGAATGATTCGCGTTATGTATTGCGTTTCATGTAACTGCGAAGTCACGCTCTGAGTCGAAAGGTTCTTGGCAACTGTTACTAAGCATGCTGAACTACTACTTAAACTGCGGGCTACATCCACCATCATCACTTACACTCGCAGCAAAGTCGCCGGCGGCGTCGTATCACCACTCGAGAGACACAATCTACCGCTGAAAAAGTAGGATTAAGCTTCATACAACCGCGACGCACCACGTAGATCACCTCGAGCGGCATTCGCGCATACTACCTCAACCCGTTTGGTGTACTATTCTGCAAGCAGTGCATGCGCACAGAGCGATCACTACGACTTCCACGGAGGACTCCAACAGTATCCTAGCGGAGTATCACTTTCAATCGACCCAGCAATTCCACCATGACGAACCATCTGGTGGTGCGTTGCTCCATTGTTCCCAGTGCCAGAGTGCGCAACGTGGTTGGTGTGCAGCCGCTGACTGTTATGTCCAGGGCGATGTCTACCAGAAAGTGATCGAAGAGGTGGTAGCGGCGTCGACGAACGACTTCGAGGAGAGCGGTGTAGGGCAGGCAACACTGGAAGACCTACGACAGGTGAGCAGTCCAAAGTCTCAGCGGCCGCGATCGCACGCCGCACACTTGTGACTCTTCACATTTGCGTCCTCCTCAGTCTCTTTCTTCAGTCAGCGGGATGAGTATGTGGACATTACCTTCAAGCAAAGGGAATAGGAAAAACGATGCAATTCGCGAAGCATATCAGCAGCGACGCGACTTCGCGCTGCACCAAAATGCTGCGCAGGCGAATACAAAGCGGGGATGCAGAGGGTTGGGGCAGCGGCTTGTTTTGCCCACTCTTTATTCAGGGCTGTGCTGGCTCCGCTTTCCCCGCTTGACCGTTTTCAGTCCAGCTTCCGCGTCACGTGCGACACTGGTTCACTAATCACGCGCTGCAATACATTATAGTGATAGACGTCGCTGACATTGATGATCACAGGAATGGCAACGCCAGCTATCGATGAAGCGCATTGCTACAATGCCGTGGGATCCGAAACCGGCGCCCGCACAGCCTGCCCAAAGCTCCAACCCGCCGATGCCGGCCAATAGCTCGAACGGTCTGCCCTCCAACCCATATGCCAATGGTCACAACAACGGACCACCCAACGGCACATCAGGATACCCGAACGGAGTACAGCGCATGAAGCCTGAGGCTCCCTCTGAGCCGCAGTATCACGGGCTACCTCAGATGAACAACTATCCTCAGATCGGTCCCAACCAAGGAGGCATGCACAGAGCCCAACAGCTTGTAGAGCAGCAATTCGGTGCCCAGGCTGCGGCTTCAATCCAACGTGGTGGTCTGGCTCTTCCTGGTCAGCAGAAGCCACCGCAAGGCCTGCAGATGCCAGGACAGAACCCTAATCTGCAGCACCAATATGCCCACCAGCAGCAGCGACAAGCGCTGCGCCAGCAGCAACAACTTCAACAACAGCAACAGCACCCACGGATCAAGATGGAGACCAACAGTCCTGTACTGCCACAAGGCCAGTACCAACAGCAGCACCAGGAATCCAAGCCGGCGTACGGGCAGACCGACGGTGCAGATGAGGCGATGGATGAGTGGAAAGCTTTGCTCGCACAGCGAAGAGCAGCCGCTGTCGAGGACATGATGTACGCCGACCACATGATGAGAGATCGCATTATTGCTCAAGCGGACGTAACGTTAAGTGGACTCATGATGCCGCTGGAGCAGCATCAGGCACGACAACAGAAGCGAAAGCGTGCGCCCGTTGGTCGTTCGACTGGTACAACAGGGCCCACAGTACCGCAATACGATGGCAATCTCGAGACCGACGACGACAGGAAGCCTATCAAGGATGAGGGCGGCGCTCTCAAGGATGAAGACGATGACGATGATGATGCCGATGCCATCAATTCAGACCTCGACGATCCCGAAGACGAGCTCAACGCTGTGGACAATGACGATGACGAGAGCGGCGATAGCATTCTGTGTACCTACGACAAGGTTCAGCGGGTCAAAAACAAGTGGAAGTGCACTCTCAAGGATGGCGTTTTGAGCACTGGTGGGAAGGAATATCTCTTTAACAAGGGGACTGGCGAGTTCGAGTGGTGAGCGTCTTGTGTACCACTCGGAGTGTGGAAGGGTGTGAACTGTACCGCAGTCAACGTTGTGAATGACGGTCGGCGGGAGTTCACATTCGGAATGGGTCAACACTAGACTGTCAGCCGTAGAACTGGGTAACAGCGAGCAGCATGCTTGGCTTGCATGGATGTATTATGCTATGATGGGTTGGCGTAGAGATCCAGCCCCAACGGTTGGACACGAAACCAATAATGGATCCTCCTCCACTTGGTTCCCAATTCTATGACCACACACTGCCCTGTGAGTTGTTGGACCACTCTCTCATTGTCTTTCCAGCGGCGATTTTGTAGTTCACTCTCACAACAGCACTGCGCAAGTCGTAAACCTCGCGGAGTGACGGAAGGCACATGGAAGGGAAGTGAAAGCAAGATCTAGCTTAGCTCGAAGTCTATCAATACTGGACGCGTCTCACAAGTACGCGACTGCATCTCAACTGTGCCGAACGTAGCTTGGAAGTCTAGCCTTACATCTCCAAGTACAGATCACCATTAGTCGCGCATCGAGTTGAGCGTACTGTATCTATAGCTTACAAGTCTACATACACCGATCCCAGCTCAGGCATTAAGTGCGCAAGGTTCGAGACAGCTCAACGGCTGGATCAATACCAGACATATGGCCTCAAATTCGCCCAACGAGCCGATCAACAGAGCGATTGACCAGCTCCCATACGTCTCAGCATCGTCCTACTCGTTAGCAGCATCGGCTTCAGCGGCTACGAGATCGACATATCTCGACTACAGATCGCAAGCACTCCCGAGTCGACCTTCAACTCAGTCCTCACAGCTGCAAGGGTCGCAACCGGTCGCAACGACGCAGCAACCGAATGCTTTCCCACAGACAACAAATGTGCTGCTTGTCGTGGTCGCTGGCAGGCCTCGATCGGATCTCAAGACCTATATCGAAACGGCTCTGCAACGGGACAATAGCATACGGTCGATCGTGATCCTTGGCAATGAGGAACAACAGGCTGGTCTCAAGCTGCTGAAGATGGACATGTACGCTCTGCTGGGTAGGATCGGCAGGGAGGCTAGTATTGAGGTGGTCCTGCGGCGACATTGGACAAGTGAGGACGTATGTCAAAAGCTGACTTGGAGTCTTGGACATTCGGACGACCACAACACTATGCGCAAGGAGCTTTCAGGTGTCGTCTGCGATCTGGGACAAACTGGGCTAGACGCTGCAGATCTGTTGGAACTGAACAGCAATGTGTTCGAGGGCGCGTGGAAGGATTCGGTCGGTTTCGTGCATGCGGTGGCCCACGGCGTTGTGTCCGCACCCGGAAGCTCGAACATTCACGGCCATGGGCAGCCCGCGCCAGACGTCTATGGTCGCCGCCAGAGACCTTTCCTTGCAGTCACGATGCCATCGACGTCCGACGCGAAAGCCGACTTCTATGAGACAGCTGTCAGATCTCTGCTTGACCATCTTGAACAAGCTCGCAGCGATGCACCGTTAGACATTGGCTATGCAGACCAGATATTGATTCCGGAACCGATCGTGGAGCCTACAAGCAAGCCTCCGCTGCTCGCACCGACGGACGGCTGGAATGATGACGATGGTGGCTTGTCAGGCGGAGAGTCTCCGACGAAGCTATGGGCAGCGGCGAGCGAAATGGGATACTTCTGAGATGGACTATTACGACTTCACGACGCCCACGAGCTATTATTTGCGATCAAAACCACACGAGTACTTATCTCGAGTGCGTCGTTAGCGCAACAGTGGACTCGCCAGGGATCTGCACTCGCGAGGCATGTGAGACTGTCTGAGCAATGCATGAATTAATCGCGCATGGACTTCGCTAGATAGTCCGCAAGACTCGCGCCGGGGCAAAGCAACGTCGATAAATATGCTCGGGAAGAAGCGTAAGGTATGTACATTGATTACCATGTTCACTTCCAATTCCACCTCTTTTGCACAAACTTAATCACATACACCAGCCCAACCAGGACAGGCACCTCGATCAGAGGCCCAACGGTAGCTGCCAGAGCCTCCTGACTTCCTGGTCCGTACACCGATACCACCACAGCGATCGCGAGCTCGAAGTTGTTACTTGCTGCGGTGAACGATTGTGTGCAGCTGACCTTGTACCCGAAGCCCGCTCGCCACATCATCCAAGCCGTGAATGGAAAGATGACCAGGAAGTAGACCAGTAGTGGAGCGCAGACCCTCAGTACCGACGTGATCTGCTCTACCACGTGCAAGCCCTGCGACGCGAAGAGCACGATGATAGTGTACAGCAGTCCGATCAAGCTGAATGGCGCAATATACCGGATGAAATGGTGCTGATAGTTGTGCTCGCCCAGCAGTCGCCGCAGAACCAATCGCGTAATGATCGCAGCTCCAAGTGGTATGCCTAGGAAAACCGCGACTGAGGTAGCACTATCTGAGTATAGGTCTGTGTTGTGCGCTGGTGCTGGGTCGCGCGAAACCACATTGACGTAGAAAACTGCCATCGGGGCAAAAAGCACAATCTGCAAAATTGAATTGAACGCAACGAGAACAGCGCAGTAATCTGGGTCACCGTTCGCAAGGTCGTTCCTTCATCTCGTGTCAGTAAAAGGGCACAGAGAGGATTCGACTATCGATCATGTGGTCTGTGTGATAGCAACCAGGCTCGGGGACTTACCAAATCAGCACCATTGCGATACAGCGTGCGACGCCGACGAAGATCAACCCGTCGCGGAGCTCTCTTCGATCTGGTAGGAATGCCCATGCTAATGCGGTCATGAACAGCGGCGCAATGATCCAGTTGAGCACGAAGGAGATGCCGATCTGGATCCAAAGCTCCTTCTTCTTCAGCAGCAGATGTAGCGTCTCGAAGCGGACCTTGCAGAGGATGGGGTACATCATGACGAGTAACCCGACTGCGATGGGTACGCTGACGCCGACGAACTGGCCTCTTTGTAGTGCTTCGCCTGTACCAGGTACCAGATTGCCCAGGATGATGCCCAGAGCCATCGACAACAGAATCCATAGTACCAGTAGTCTGTCGAGCCATGACAGGCCTTTGAAGGGTGGTGGACGGGTGTCCTGTGCTATGTTACGGTTAGCTTGGTCAAGCATGTAGGCTTCAGAACCGGACTTACCATCTCCATTCAAGTTCAAGTCTGCCTCCCGACCCTCCATGCTCGTTTCTGTCTTGCCACCTTCGAGATCATCTAGGCTTCGACCAAGTCCTGCATTTGCTCGTGGATCATCTGCCACACCTCGCTCGACTGTGTCCATGTTGTGGTGACTGTCTATCAAACGCTAAGATCAGTATGTACTCGCTGCAGGCCATTTCCGGGTGCTTGGGGATCGAGATACATATAGTCGACTTCTTCTTTGGATGTAGTAGTCACTTTTGGGATAGGCTCAGCCAATCAGCGAATGTTCGTGACTACGTCGCTAAGCTATCTTGAGGATGACGGCAGGCGACCGCGCAAATCTTCTTGAGGTTGTCACCGCTTGGAAAACACTCGACGACGCAATCATCTGCGGACTGGAATCTTCGTTCGACATTGTAAGCTGCGTGTCACTGCTGGGTATGCAGTGGATTCGAGTGCTGGTGATGGTACGTTGGTATCGCCATGGCGCTGCGTGGACAGTACCACAGATTTTATCAACCAGTGACTACTTGCCAACGCTGCGCGAGATGTCCGAGACGTAGGCATGATCGCACTTTCGCCCTGGCTGGAGCAGCGCAACTCTTTGCTACCATTCCGGCAAAGCATGGTGTTGGGTACTGGGTACCTGTGGGCAACTAGCACCTGCTCATACCACGACTACGCTTTCAACTGACGGCAATGGGTGTGTTGGACGAGAGCAAGAGCGGTCACAGTGGCTGGAGTAGCAAAAGTCAAGTGGATTATTTCAAGCGCCCTTCCTTCATCATCAACATCCACGAGTTCAAGGTTATAGTGGTCTCCCTCCAGCAGCGCAATGTGGAATCGGGCCTGACGAGTCGTTGGAACGGCTTCACGCCTTCGACCTCCACTGCCTCTCCTCTATAGTCTTTGCCTTCGCTGTCTCGATTCCATGGAATTGTGGTGGCGACTTCGCTCCCAACTGCGCCTCAAGATCCATCTTCGGGTCTCCCTTCGCCATAGCTCTCCGATACCCTTCCCGCCCGGCGCATGTTGCCATCCACCTCAGGATATCCGGGTACGATGTCAAGTCCATCTGTGCGAATTGGCGGATCGTCGTGACGCAGACCAAAGACATTATATCCGCTGCTGAAAAATCGTCGCCTGCAAGATACTTCGAGCTCTTGAGCCGCGTATCCATCGCTGAGATGACCGCATCGACGCGGTCTGCGGAGCGTTTGACGCCTGGGTTCGCTGGGTTGGTGATGCCGGCGCCTTTGAGCGAGTACAAGCGCATGAGAGCTGGCATGAGCGTCCCTGCTGAGAGCATTAGCTGTGCCCTTCACTTCAATCCAGGACCGACTCACCGTTAGCATGATGAAACCAGTAGAGAAAGTTGCCATAGCCCTTCTCCCCGGGCTTCACGAAGAACCTCCCATTGCCGTAGATCTGAGCAATGTACTCCACACAAGCAGCCGACTCGGCGAGTCTGCCATTCTCGTCCTCGACCACCGGTGCTGCGCCGAGGACGTGCAACTGCTTGTAGACTGTCGGGGAGAAGAGAGGGTCTCTTGAGTAGCATAAGAGATCGTATTTGAGGCCGAGCTCTTCGCAAAGCCAGACGACACGTTCAGACTGCCATGACTTAGCACGTGAATTGGACGACTCCACATTCGGTATCTGACAGTACCTGGGAGACTTGTAGATGGTGTACTCGAAGTGGCATCGTCATGACTGTTACTATCGTCCCTGGAGCCCGATCAAGGTGGGAAGTATGGCTCAGGTAAGTCCAAAGAGTGAACGGTTTGTCCGAACAAGCTTCTCACCCAGATACCAGTAAATATCGTCAATCATCACGCCTATGTATCAGTCTAAGTGAATCGCACTCTTACGGGTTTTAGCTCAGGCGTATTACCTCGGCCGACGCGAACGCGACACCAAACATACTACTACTGTCCGCTATTTGATAGCAACATGCTAACGCCGTCAATGCGAGCTTTTCAAGTCGGAATGTGCGATCGAGTCACAGAGATGCCGTGACCGAATGTGTGACTCAAGAATGATCGTTTCGGAGCTGTATGGATCATATATTCAGCGCCCCTGGATATCCCATACCACCCACCCAGACTCCAATGGGGAACGATTGCCTCTCCTAACCCTCTTCACTTTCCACACTCGTGGCTAGTATCATGCAGTCTTCTCGCGTATGCTCCGAAGTGCAAGCCTCGCAATCGCCTTTACTCGAACCTAGATGTCCTTCGTCCTGAACCACTCTCCGTTCGATCGCTCGTCTTCTGACGGCGCTCCACACTCCCAATTCCAGCGCGACAGTCGCATGTAGTCGCAAGCCCGAGAGAGGCTATGGCTCACTCCAGTGACCACCCGACTACCGCGGCAGAGTGCACTGGCTTCAGTCCAACGGCCGACCAACAGACATGCTGGTGACTGCTAGAGTCGTCGACAAGGCCGGTCGAGGAGGTCCAGCGCGTTTGAATGCGCAGGGTGTGCGCGTTGTTGGCTCAGCGAAGTAGACCTCGGAAGCGCTGTCGTCGCCCGATGACACACTTCTGATGCAGATCAGATCTGATCATTTCTTTCACATCCCTTCCCCAGTGGCCTCCAGCCCATTGTCAAACGCGAAGTTGTCAAATCCCAGCCCACTCCCATCATCATTGTTCAAGAAACTATCGAAATCAAAGTTGTCGAGCACATCGCCACCAGTGCCTCCAAGATCCGCAAAGTCCATACCAATGTCAAATTGCGTGTTGCTTGGGTCACCCAGATTGCCAAAGGGCTGATTCTGTGACATGTCGGGCGTGGACTGAGGCATAATGTTCGGCTGCGGTTGCTGGTTGGGCTGTGGTACAGGGGCTCCGCCGTTGGGCATAGGTTGACCAGCTTTCGGGTGGAAGCTGTTCGGTGCCATAGGAGTGATTGGCGTCGCTGGGGTTGGTGTCGGAGGTTGCTCAGATTCGGTGGTCGGGACTGCTGCTGCTTGATTGCCGCCTTTCTTACCCTGCGCACTGTCAGTAAGTTGACCTTTAGGCTGCAAATATAGAGCAACATCACTCACCTTCTTCGCGTCCTTCTTGCCACCAGGCTTCGGCTTGTTGGCCTGGCTCGGTGTAGGCGGTGCGGCAGACTGCGTAGGGCTACTCGGCTGCGTGCCTCCCGGACCATTAAGCGGTGGAGCAGGCGGCGGAGGCATATTGCCTTGTCGAGGCGTCACATTCGGTGGCTGCTGACCAGGTGGCTGACCGGGACCACCAGGATGTCCAGGCATCATATTAGGAGGCATCTGCTGCGGAGCGCCTGGGAAAGTTCCGTTTGGCAGCATTCGTTGCGGCTGTTGCTGGTTGAACATCTCCATCGACGCTTGCGTCAGCTGGCCCTGCTGCTGATTGAACCCCGGATGGGATCGTGGCACGAGCTGTCCACCTGGACCCTGGACCATCATACTTCGCATTTGGGGTGGAATTTGATTAGGATCGAAGCCAGGAACAGGAGAGGCGCGGCCTTGCATTTGACCATTTGGCGATGTACCAGCCTGCATGTTTGGCGTTCCTCGAGCCACGTCATTCGGATTTGGCGATGGACCAGCTCGACTGCCCTGTGGAGACATAGTTGGAGCGAATTGCCCATTGCTATGCATGGCGCCAGGGCCTGAGATACTGTCCTGCTCTTGTCGAGCCATGAGAAGTCGCTTCTTGTTCTGCTGCTCCAGCAGCATCAACTGCATTTGATAGTCTTGCAATGCGTGATTACCGCCATTGCTACCAGCAGCGCCCTGACTGCCTGGATTAGGCACCATGCCAGGTCGCATGGCACCATTCGCATAATCGCCCATTGCGTTATCCATGCCGGCCTGGCTGAGCGGACTTCCTTGTGCACCGGTGGGACCCATGTTCGCAGCATTGGGAGGCATGCCCTTGTTC
>JAVRRP010000979.1:0-12333 GCA_036872775.1 Oleoguttula sp. CCFEE 5521 | reverse complement strand
CTTCATTCAACAACGCCCGACTAGACATCAAAGCCTACGCCCTAGCCATCGACTCGATGCTCAAACACCAATCCAACGCCGACGCGGCGCGCATGTTACTGGAGCACATGGCTAGTCATGGGCTAGAGCCAAGCACGCACATCTACACGATCCTGATGTCGTTCTACTTTTCGCGCACTCCGCCAGACTTTGCTGCCGTAGATGCACTGTGGCAGCGTATCAAGCGCGCAAATGCAGGTCATGGCGCGCCAGTAGACGGCATATTCTACGACCGCATGATCGAAGCTTACGCCAAGCATCATCATACTCTCGGTATCGCATCGTCAATGCAATTCCTCGAGCGAATGGGCAAGGAGGGCAAGAGGCCCGGCTGGCGAGCATTGGAAGCCATTGCGAGAGCACTGGCTGATCGGCAGGAGTGGGCAAGGCTGGGCGTGTTGGTGTCAGACCTGAGGAGCAACAAGGGCATGTTAAGGTATGGGGCAAGGGGCGTGATGGGGCAGAACGAGTTCTGGGAGTTTGTGATTGGCACGGGAGTATTGAGCGGGGAAGGCGTGAGGAGTGCAAGGGATGTAAGGATTCCTAGTGGGCCGAGCTCCTGGAGGAAAGCCGTGGAGGCTGTGTGAAACCCCTGGCGTGAGGCCTTTGGCTCAGTAAGTAGGCATTGCGAAACCGTCTGCCTCAGGGGATATCGCCGTAGGCATGCTTGATGAGGGCGTTCTTCGCGTTGAGAACGCATATTCCACATGCCAGGCACGCGAAACTTCGCCATCGCTTAAGGGCGCCATAGCCGCCATTAGCCGCAGCGCTCCAAGTGTGTTTGCACAGCCCGGTTGTGTAACCTTAGAGCGGCGCCACCCGCTTGCTCCGCCAAGTGAGCCGGACTGCGAGCACGAGAGACGTGAGACCTCACTCCTCCGAGATGATCATCACTATCGGTCTCATTTGATACTCCGCCCATCTAGTAAGACGGAGCGTGGTCATGCGTGACAGACTCGGTGCTAAGCCTCAGGGGCGACCGCTTCACTGCTCTCGTAGTCCTAGTAGTTGAAAGGTATAACATGTAGTGCGACAGGCTGCACCAAATACCAAGGTAGTCATTACAATCACTCTCTTCTTCACTGGAGGATTCCAAGTCTTCACTGCATCCGCTCTACCCAGCACAGCCTGAAGTTTGTTCATTACACGTGCTCTTGCCACGTTTGCAATCAACACGCAAGCATGTCGGTTTCCGCACCCACGAGACTATTTGATGCGATCCACGGGCGATCAGAAGAATTTCCAGCAGGACAGGCAAACAGAGGCAGTATGTTTGGCAATTTAAAGAGCAAATTATCGACGAAGAAGAGTGGCAAGGAGGCTGCTGCAAATACATCAAATCATCCGCAACGGCAGAGTATGCCGGCAACACGGCGACCTGGTGAGCGACCTTGATGGACTGCATGATGAGCAGGAATTGACAAGAACCCAGCTTCGGGCACAACAAATCCCTTCCGCGACCCAGATACTCGCGATGCGCCGCCAGCTTACTCGGCGGCCCCTCCTACAGTCGCACCATCCCCATCAGCTGCCACTAGTCAAGCGCCTGAAGCAGACTCAGCCTACACCTTCCTTTCCACATTCGACACGATATTCCTCATAGATGACTCTGGCTCCATGGCTGGCTCGCGCTGGGCAGAAACTTCCCGCGCCCTTCAAACAATTACTCCAATCTGCACCCAGCACGACAAAGACGGCATAGATATTTACTTTCTCAACCACCCAGACTCCAGCTTCGCCCACAACGTCACCTCTGCCTCAACAGTCCACGAGATCTTCTCCACTGTGCGACCAGGAGGTGGTACACCAACCGGCCAGAAACTAAACGGCATCCTGAAACCCTACATCCGCCGCTATGAAGCCGCGCCCGAAACCACGAAACCCATAAACATCATCTGCATCACCGACGGCGAGCCCAGCGATGACGTCGAAAGCCCGCTCATCTCCGCTGCGAAGAAACTCGACAAGCTTGACGCTCCAGCATGGCAGGTGGGTGTGCAGTTCTTCCAGGTTGGTAGGGACGCCGAGGCGAGCAAGCACTTGAAGATGCTGGATGACGAGTTGGCGGAGATTGCGGGCGAGGGCGAGTTGCGGGATATGGTTGATACTGTCCCATTCCGCGGAGCCGAGGGCGCGACGTTGACGGGTGATGGGATCTTGAAGGTCGTGTTGGGTGCTGTGACGAGGAGACTGGACCGGAGGAGTAAGGAGTTGCATCGGTGAGGGAAAAATGGCTATTTCTATCGGTGCCTCTTGCGGCTTGGGATTGGAGCCCCGGAAAGGTGGGTGGCAAATTCATTTCGAGCAGGATTGGAGGCATGACCAAGTGTTGGGCTTGCTTCGTATTATCAAATCCCAAGAAAAGGCTATAGAGTACAAAGGGTGACACCACTCGTGACGATATTAACCTCTTTCCATCAAGGGCTCCACTTCGACCTACTTATCTTAAGGTTATATGGCAAATGAAAGTTCGCAACGCACTGGCCGATACTGTGTAACGTACACAAGTAGATGGCAACACCCGCAAATCTCTCCGCGTGCCTGCAGATATTTACTGCTCAGGCGACGACATATCGGACGGATCTCTATCCTGTTTTGTTGCGCTACCATGAACAGTGTGCGCAAGCCTGTCCGACGAATACTACGCGACCAGGGAAGCACTTGGTGCTGCGACGTTATCGCCTGTCTGTCCCCAATGTCACGGTCTCCACGGTCTCAAGTCCAAGGTCAACCACCATATATTGTTGGCTCTTGTGGGAACCCATCGGGGCTTTCTTGTCTCTGGTGTAATTTGACATGTCCGCTGCATCTCGAGGCCGAGGCGACTGCAATGGTGCGTAAGCTGGATTGAATGCTGGGTCGACAATCTGGGGACTGAACTGCCTCGGTGTGTCCACTGGTTCGAGACTCACAGCCTGTGAGTACTTTATCGATCCAGTGTGCATTTGAGTAAGCGCGGTCGACGCCCTAATGAATAGTTCATAGCTGACAACATCGCGACTCCGGAGCTCGTTGATGTGTTCGCGAGCTGCTTCGACAAGTCGAGGAACGGGCGTTGAGTACAGGGGTAGAATCCGTAGTAAGCTAACTCGTTGATCTTCCTTGACGATACTCAGTACGGCGAAGATCCTGTCCCTCTCATCTGCACACTTGCATGTGCTGAATTGCGCGAGTGCTTCGCACAGATCGTACGTCGGTCCACGTGACACGGCGTAGCATATGCGCTGAGCATCGTAGTCTGCATCAACGTTCCACAGTAGGGTCTCGAGGTCGGAGTACCCCATGGAGTAGTGTCCGCAAGTAATCCTGATCTGCTTCGCGAGTACGAGTTCTTGGTACACCCACAGCCGCGTCCAGTACTGTCTCCCTACAAGGGCCTTGCGTGCGGCGCGTACCACTGCAAGGCTCTCCTGACCATTCGATGCAAAGCAAGGCCGGATGTTGTCGTCCACAAGACCGAGCCAAGCGAGAACTAGCGCAGCGCCGCTGTATATTTCACCCATCGCACGTACTTGATCATTACGTTCTTTCGCATTCTTCTGATCGATACAAATCGCGTCTACCCAAAAAGGTCCAGTTGTATGGCTCGGAAGATGTTTGAGAGCATCACACAAATTGCGGCGTACGCCGCGAGCAACACCGTTCACTCTGATAGATCCAGGATTCTTCGGCCGACCCCACCCGTATGAAAGCGCGGTGTACGCAGGAACCTCTGCTCGGTTATACGTGCGAAGCTCGAGCTGGATGGCATCTTCGCTGGAGCCATCTTGAAAGTGTAGCAGTCTGATCTGGCCCTCGCTAAGAGCAGCCATGCCTGTCGCTAAAAGGGTGCGATGAGCATGCTGCAGCAATTGGGACTCCTCGTTTGCTCGCGCGGTCAAAGCAACAGTAGTGTCTCACCAAACATCGTTATTCAGTAGCATTCCAGGGACACCCATTGAAGAAAGATCGCTCGCGTAGAAATAGCACATACGACCGTTGATCTGCAGCTATTTCCCGCATAGCCTCATTATGTAAGCGACGTGGCTGTGCAAGTCAGCGATATGTCGATTCTTTGGAGCAACAGCTGTCGCTAGTACCTTAGTGATGCTGAACGGTCACAACACAGCTCTCTTGACACGTGCCTCAGAAATCCATCACAATGCCAGCGACGACCCTCTCCAGATCCCCCTTCTCCAGCCACTTCTCCTCGCTCTGACTTGCCTTCCCCAACTCTACATCCTCCTTCTTCGCTAACGCCGCCCTCGCGATTGTCTCGCGCAAGAATACCTCGAAGTACCTCTCGAGCACCGCTATAGCGTGTTTGTCGATCTGCGTAGACTTCGAGGCGAAGTGCTCGTGCATTAGACGGAGCAGGAGTGGCCGTGGAATCGAGGGTATTGACCCAGATTGTGAGAGTGCCAGATCGGCTGTGGGGAGCTCTGCATCAGACTCGAGGTCAATGCCACGTAGAGTGGCTGGCGATGAGTCCACGTCCATAGGCGAAGGCTCTCGGCGAGGAGGAGCCATATTCCTGCTCTTGGTAGCGGGTGGCGCTTTACGTGGCTTTCCCTTGAGTGGATCGTCTGCGAGGTCTGACGATGCACCAGAGTCGTCCGACTCGACTACCATCGCTGCTGATGTATTCGTTCTCTTCGGAGCGGCTGCGGCTGCAGATTTGAAGATGGCTGGGTCGGGGTCGCTTTCATCGTCCGAGACTACTGCTCGCTTCTTGCCCTTGCCGGCCACCATCGTCTTCCTTCCACCTCCGAACATCCCACTGCCGGCTGGAGTGAAGGTACTCTTGTTCGAGCTACTGCTTGTAGTCCTCTTCACTGCGTTGGACGTGCCTTCGGATTCCGTGAGTGACGCGACGCGTGCGATCTGGCTTGGTCGTTGAGGCTTGAAGGCGGTTGCTTTGCTCTTCGAAGCCATGTTGTAGGTCACCGTCTCTTTGGGCTCCTTGCGTGGGGGCATGCTGGCGATGGTGAGGGTTTATCAGGGTCTACATCACTGTGAGATGGTGATATTTGGTAAATGGCCGAGTGGGTATGGCGCTACTTCCCTCCTAGATTTGGTCGCGGGGCAGACACGCCATCACGTGCGCTACTTCCTCACCAGTCAGCAACGCGGAACGTCACCGCATCGCCTCCTCACTTCTCAGAACATGTCCCTTCGTTTATTCAAACTCTGCTACTTGACCTGCACGTAACGTGAGGCAGGTTGCTAAGCAGACATCACGCGCAATACTGGAGATCGCCTTAAGATGACCCATCACAATGTGCATGTTCCGCGTTTTCTTCGCTCGCACTTCGCTGTTTGTCGGTATAAATAGTCTCCACTTTCGCGGACAACGCTCCCGCAGTATCCCATCGTCTGCATGAATCGTGGCAAGGCGCATTGGAGATAACGGTTGGTCTCTGACTTTGTTCTGCTTCACATCTCCTTGACCGCCCATTGGGCAACAAATTCTCGCCGAACGTCTGAGAGAAATCCTCCGCCTTGCACGTACTGATGGCGAGCATGGGCTCTACCGAGAGCAACCGCGCCGCTATGGCTCGACCGGCCGATTCAATCTACGAGCCACGAGAGGCAGTCGAGAACGACAATGACAGCACCACTGGCACAAACTCTGTACGGCCAAAGCAGGACCTCGACCTGCAGCACACCAAATCACTGGAACACTCCGTCTCCCTACCCCACGAGATGGTGGTAATCGGCATAATCTCCCTCGCTCAGTTCATGACCCAAGTCGGCCTGGGCCAGACACTTGCACTCCTCCACATTATTTCGGACGACTTCGGCATCACCAACCCCGGCATAGACGCCTGGCTGATAGCTGGCTACAGCCTGACGGTAGGCACCTTCATCCTAGTGTCCGGCCGCATGGGCGACGTCTTCGGGTACAAGCGCATGCTCATCATCGGCTACATCTGGTTCGCTGTCTGGGAGCTCGTAGCCGGTCTGGCAGTCTACAGCACGTACGTCCTCTTCATCTGGGCGCGCGTCCTGTCAGGTATCGGCCCCTCGATCTGCCTGCCCAATGCTCTAGCCCTGCTTGGCGTCCTGTACCAACCTGGGAAACGCAAGAATATGGCTTTCGCACTCTTCGGTGCGCTAGCACCCACAGGCTCAATCGTAGGCGCAGCATTTGGAGGCATCTTCGCCCTCGCGTGGTGGCCATGGGCATTTTGGTCCACAGCCCTGGTCCTGATCGCGATAGCCGTGATAGGCAAATTCGCTATCCCTGACCCTCCCCGCGCCATAGACTCCCGCTCGAAGACATGGCTACAGCTGTTCCATCTCTGCGACCCGCTCGGCTCACTGATGGGTGTGACGGCCCTGGTCCTTATAAACTTCGCCTGGAACCAAGCACCCATAGCCGGCTGGTCCTCACCTATGTGCATCGTCACCTTGATCATCGGCCTCCTGCTCCTCCCAGCGTTCTTCTACATCGAGCTTCGCGTGACGCCAAATCCGCTAATTCCCTTCCGCGAACTCAATGGCGACGCTGGCTTCGTCCTAGCCTGTATAGGCCTTGGCTGGGGCAGTTTCGGAATCTGGGTCTACTACCTCTGGTCCCAGCTCCTCGTCCTCCGAGGCATCTCTCCCTTGCTAGCCGCAGCCTACCTTTCCCCTCTGATCATTATGGGCAGCCTTGCGGCCTTCGTCTCAGGGTTACTCCTCCACTCCGTCGGCCCGGCGTGGACAATGACAGGCGCCATGACTGCCTTCCTCATCGGTATAGTCTTAGTCGCCACAGCACCAGTGGATCAGATCTACTGGAAGAACATCTTTCTGACGAGTATCATCACGTGTTGGGGCATGGACATGAGTTTCCCGGCTGCGACGATTATTTTGAGTAACATGACGGCTCGGGAGCATCAGGGCGTTGCGGCGAGCTTGGTCAACACGATCGTGAATTACAGCATTAGTCTTTGCCTGGGATTTGCAGGGACGGTGGAGGTGCATGTTAACAACGGGGGTGAAACGCCGGAGGATGTTTTGAAGGGGTACAGAGGAGCGCTCTACCTGGGCATTGGGCTCGCGGCGACGGGACTCGTAGTCAGTCTCGTCTTTGTTGGCAAGCTGACATTAAAGGACCGACGGGCGGCGAGAAGTGAGGGTAGAGAAAAGTGAACGATCGGGTTGTCAGGATCCCGAATTGATTTGGCTTGAATGTAAGGCGTTGGGCAGTTTGCTTCGCATAGTGCTGGATGCACTCAATAGACTAGACTACATATATACAGATAGACAGTTTGTACGATGAGACTTCACGAGGTCATCTCGGACGCTCTCAAATAGCTTCAGCCGCAATATCTTCATCACGCTTTAATCTCTGGTAGCCTGTGTTCCCATCTCGGGCAGACTCATACTTTGAAGACCTCGACCACCGCATCTTGCAGTAGACTGACGTTGTAGTCGATCAACACTCGCTTGTCGGCCGTGCTGCCTTTGCCCATGATGCAGATGAGCGACAAGTGCCTATCAACCATCTGTCAGCTCCGCCATTCATCCTGAACGGCAAGGACTGGTGTCACTCACTCTGTTATCTCCCTTGCATACACATAAGCTTCCCCACTCTTCTCAAAAGTAACGACACTCTCGCCGATGCTCTCCTCGCCCTCGCCACTCTCCATTCGTCCCTTGCTTTCCGCCTGCCATCCATACAGTGCCTTGATATCAACGATGAGATCCACGTAGTCCGCGCAGACCTCGTAGTCTTTCAGCACTGCGGGTCCAGAGTCGGTCGCAACGTATAGCTTACTCGCCGTGTCGAAGAGATAAGTTTTCTGCATACCACACGCTGAGCAAAGTCTCGTGAGAAGCGCTTCGAGAGCCGGGAGCTGCGGTATCAGACCTTGGAGGATCTTGCTCATCGCATCGAATATCGAGAGATCGAAGATGCTTGTCTGATAGAAAGCGATCTCATACTCCGGGATTCCTGCATCACTGAGCTCGTCCTGGACCCTCTGCCTTATCTCGCGATAGGCTTCATTCCGGTACTCCGGTGACAAGCCATCAGTTTTGTGCACCAGAACGCTGAAGTGGAGGCGCGGGTAGTGTGTGTGGAAGAATAGCGCTGTCTGGATCAGTGAGGGAAGTGTTGAGAGATATTCGTCTTGGATGTCGATCAACCAGAGGACGGCGCCGAGAGAGGCGTAGTTCTGAGGGGTGGCAATTTCGGGAGAGGAGGCTAGGATGTGGGAGGGAAGCTCGGAGAACGTGATCTCCGTGAACGAGCTTGGAGATGTCAGAGATGAGCCAATATGGTTGGAAGCACATCGAAGATACTCACTTGATGGATGCTGTCCGTAGAGTATTTGTCGATTCGAGGTAGAGAGTCTCGGCTGGCGCCATCTTGTTGCAGATCACATTCTGGATCGAGGATTTGCCACTTCTGCAATGCGTGCATCAGCTGAAGTCACTCACTCGTAGGATCAATGGATCCATACCTTCTCTGACCCATGAGCAGTATCTTCGGGTGACCCTTTCGTCGCACATACGGCCTAGGCTCGGTGGGTCGCTCATTGCTCTCACTTAGCTGGTCGTCCTGCTGTCGTGTCAATAAGGCATACTCGGTAGATGAGCCATATGACGAGGATGCCGAGATAGCTGCAGATATCGAAGAGGTGGGCAAAGTATGTGAGTTCGTCCGTAATAGCAAATCGAAAGGATTGGGTTGAGGAGCGGGAGCAGGAGAAGGACTCAGGATATTGGGGTTGAAGAGAGTATGCATAGTAGATTCTGGCAAACCAAAGATCAGAACGACGCCAGAGAAACACTAAAGCACCGCCACCCAGCATGTGCATCCCGGTCAGCGACTGTTCTGTAGCTTCCCAAACACCCTCTTTTGCAGAGAACACGGGATGTATAGTAGTGCAGCCACCAACACACTCAGGAAGAGAAGACTTACACAGACTCGCAACACCCTTTGAGTTACCCACGCAACTGATCGATCACATCTCACCGGCTGCCCGCAGCATCTTGTTTGTGGTAACCACGAGAGACATAGTAGCCCAGGAGCCAGGCAGTGGGTACATATCACCTGTGTTCCAACAGAGCCTCCTATCGACGTCGATATGATGGTCGCCAGGGATCGCGGAACAAAAGAGCACCAGTAAGCCTTACCTCCATCACCGCCATCTCATCCGCCTCTCCCTCCCAATCGCTTCGCCGCGACACTGCAAGGCACGACACACCGCTTGTCGAAGCCAGTCAGGTCGAATGATCGCCCTTCGCGTGAATTGTTCCGCGGAAGTGTGAGGGCCGGCTTCTGGTCCGGGTCAGCTGCCAGGAGCATCGGCTGGCTTGTGTTGGATGCACAGATGTAGCGTATGTGATAAAAACCCGAGAGAGTGCGTGGGATGCGAGTCTCGTGGACGGCACGGGGAGCGTTCGGCAGCTTGAGTGCCGAAGTGAGGCTGTCCAAAATTGCAGGGATAGGAGACTTGGGAATAAGCACATGTGTAACCTGTGAACAAATGATTCGAGCGTGGAGTGGGATGTGCGACTGTGAGCGTGGACAGCCCTATCAGCTCATCAAGGTCACTTCAGTCTCGAGCACTTCATTACGCGAAGATGGCGCGGGATTCGTGATCATGGCATTCATTGACTACATCCCTCTACCTTATCGTCCTCGCTGCGCGAGACACCTCGTAGGTATGAGTGTCCTTCCTTTGCACCCCTCCACCAGTACCCTTCACCTCCGTTCTCGTAGAGCTCTGCAGTATCAAGTGCCACTCGCAACGCCTCGAATACTTTTGGGGCTGAGTCCAGACGTTCGCAGGCGACCGATCTTTCACATAGCCTTGGTCGTGGCCGACGCCTCATTGAGCGCACAGTGCCATATTCCAGCATCAAGCGGTCGTTAACATGACGTGATTTCAGCCTTAGTTCGGTGCTGACCTCACAACCCGGAGGATGGGTCTCGGGTGTACAACTCCGCTCTCGTTGCCTGCACCGAACAGCCTTCCTTCATCGCATAACAGGCGGCCTGCCCTCCTTGTTCCACGCCGTCCGACTCACTAGCCACTCCACCGCCTCCTTAACGCCCGTCCCAGTCAACGCACTGAGCGGCAACACCCTACTGTCCCTCACACTCCCACCCTTCTCTCCTTCGAACACTTTTCTTACCAACCCCTCCTTGATCCTCACAACCTCCACGCAGTCCTCCACGTCCTGCTTATTCGCAAGCACCAGCAGTGGCACCCCATCAGTCTGCTGATCCTGCAGAACGCTCTCAAGCACCTCCCTGCACTCCTCCAGCCTGCCTTCGTCTCTCACCTTCCCCTTTCCTTCCCCCTCGTCCCGCACAGTGCCGTCTCCGATATCCGTGCTATCCACCACAAATACGATCGCATGACAGCTGGAGTAATAGTTCTTCCACAAGCCCCTCAAGCTCTGTTGTCCTCCCACATCCCAGATTCGTAGATAGCAAGATCCAGTATCGATAACACTGACGTTCTGGCCCACAGTGGGAACAGTGCTTAGTCGTGCGTTGTGGGATGGATCGTAGAGGGACTTGATCTGTTCGAGGAGGGTGGTTTTGCCTGCGTTGTCGAGGCCGAGCACGAGGACGGAGTACTCTGTAAAACCATCAGCGGACGAACATATAGTGCACGCCATTTCATGACTGCTCACCCTCCTTGGATGTAGCATGCAGGTAGATGGACTTGACGAGGTGGTACATCGCCGCTCACTCGAGGCCTAGGGAGCGGCGCGGAGATACAGTCGCATCGCTACAACGACAGTAGTCTCCAGCACTGGCGAGGTGATCCTTACAAGTCGTGGGTGAAGTGAGAGCGAGGCAGGCGCAAGGCACTGCGACTCCAACATGGATCTGAGACAATGCCAAGACATATCACATGGGCGACCTGACCTTCTATCGCAGTGACAGCGTCGCATCTTTGATACAGTAGGCGAGCAGGTCGCTCATATGAACAATGCATGTTCGGTATCTGCCAAATTAGTGTAGCACATTCACACTCAGCTACTCCAAGAGATCTACGTAGGTTCTTTTCCGCACACAAGGCCATCTAAAGAGATCCTCCTCATTGGCTCCCCTCTGCTCGGGGTTCACCTTGCCCTCCTTTTCCCGTATCGCCAGACGCTCGAAAAATGCAGCTGGGTATGACCGCCCGCGTCCATCAGCAGTGGTAGCCTCGGGACTGAAGCCGACTCGATTGACAGCCTGGCTCGATCTAGCAATACCTCTCCGTCCGATGCTGAGGTATCCAAACCTGACAACGCTGCCTTTCAGCGCTTCCTGAGACCACGTCATGATCTCACTTGAGTGCACTTCTTATCGGAAGCGCGAAGAGCAACGGCCCATGACCTCGCCTTGGCACACCAGTTCAGCATTAAACTCCGATCCATCGAGGGTGAGGTAGATGTCGAAGTAGACGCGATAGAACGTTCCCTGTGGCGTGTCCATGCGTTCGAAGTCCTTCTCGAGATTCTTTCGGCTAAGATCCGAAGTCAAAGTTACTATCTCCTTGATGCCTGTGAAACTATTAGTGTTCCGTTCTGAGCCTTTAGGCCATGGCGCAACTTACGAGGGTCCTTGGTGTACTCTGGGCAAACATCCTCATCGCAAGCATACAGCACATCCTCGTACATCAGCGTTGCGCCCGGCGCCACCTGTCTGAAAAATGAGACTTTGACCGGCTCTCCAATTTTCACTCTCTGTCCCTTCTGCACGAATATTTGCCGTGTGTACTTGCAGCGATCCTTGCCATCCAAGCTGGGAACGCGGTATTGCTCGGGATGATGGCCTTCCTTGAAGGGCTGTAAAGTGGCCATGAGGTAGTGGCGACGAGCCACGCGCGAAGTGATGACACGCTCGGTGATGCCGGCTGTGACTGCGCCTTTGACGATGGCTGCGACGGAGTCCATAGGTCGCACAACCTTGTTCTGGAATTGCGGCGGAACATGAAGTTTGATCTGCTGGAAGAGGTACTCGGATGCGCCGAAACCACCGACAACAAGAACGTTCTGTAGGCTGTATCAGTCCAATGAATCTCACCTGAACATATGGTGGAACGCATACCTGTAGCAGTCTGTTTTGCGCCTGGATCGCAACAATCTGATTCCGCACCAGCTCCAAAATGCGATTCACCACAGGCTCGAAGCACTGCAGAATCTCTTCGTTGGTGAAAGTCATGTAGCCCTCCTCGATACCCGCCTCGGGGAACTCGGCCTCAATACCAACGTCTACAGCCCACTTCTGGCCGTTATTCCTGAAATCTGCCTTTATCCGGTTCTCAAAGTCCATGATACACTTTGCGTACACCTTGCCAGCCGTCTTTGATC
>JAVRRP010000978.1:0-12342 GCA_036872775.1 Oleoguttula sp. CCFEE 5521 | reverse complement strand
AGGAGGTTGAGGAGCTGAAGAAGGACCCGACCCTGCCCGCGAAGAACCACGGCAACGAGCCGTCAAATGGTGCTAAGATCGACAAGGAGCTTCAGGACGAGGAGGAGGCTATCTTGGCGAAGAAGGGCAGCTTTGGACCAAAGTAGAGCAGCCGACTGCATAAGCATACTTCAAATGGAATATGGCTGAAGTTGGAAGCCCAGGGCACACAAGACCAAAGGCCAGATGTCGCAGGCGTGCGGACCTCTCTGGTCGGGGACCATCGAGGCCCAAGCAGCCGAAAGTGAATGTCAGCAGTTCACTACAGCCGTACAGCCATCAAAGCACGCATCGAAGAACGTATGGTTGAGATGGAACCTCGTTTGCCTCATCTTACTTGATCGCGTGAAGTTCCTGCGCCACAGTATGTCTTGGCAAATCCTAGCGCCACACCTTGACTTCACTTGACACTGTACTCGTGATGAGTTTCTGTCTATCCCAAATTACCAACGCGACTTCCCCTGAACTTCCTTGTTCTCGTCGTAGTAAGTGTTCATGACGGCGAGTGTTGATGACTGCGAATGTCGCGCGCAAATCATCGCGATGCAAAGACGAGTGCGCCTTAGTCCAGGGTGCTCTCGCCTGCAGCAATACCCCGAAGCATCACGATAGACTGCAACATGGGGCAGGGCTATTCTCTAACAACACTACCGGCCGGTCCAAGTGCAATCGAGACACCTGAACTTGCAGATCTCATTTTCGAGAAAGGGTTGCAAGGCGCGCGTTTTCTGCGGACTGTTCGCGCGAGACATAAGTCAGGCATCGTCGTTGCGAAGGTATGCAACAAGCCAGGAGCGCAGATCTCATTTAGCGACATCGCGAAAGCCTTACGGCGTGAGCGGAAGTTGCTGGCGGACGTCCCGAACGTGCTGCCCTACCAACGTGTCATCGAGACAAGCAGCGTTGGCGTCCTGGTTCGTCAGTATGTTCACAGTTCGCTATACGATCGTATAAGCACACGGCCGTTCCTGGAAACGATCGAGAAGAAGTGGATCGCCTTCCAGCTGCTCTGCGCTGTGAGAGACTGCCACGATCGAGGCATCTATCACGGCGACATCAAGACTGAAAATGTTCTGGTCACTTCATGGGGTTGGGCGTTCCTCACCGACTTCTCATCTGCCTTTAAGCCTGTCTATCTGCCAGAAGACAACCCCGCAGAGTTCTCGACTTTCTTCGACACGTCTGCAAGACGCACCTGCTACCTCGCTCCAGAACGTTTCTTACCCGCAGGCCAGAAACCTAGCGAGAAGGATGTCGTGCAGTGGAATATGGACGTCTTCAGCTTGGGATGTGTCCTGGCTGAGCTGTTTACCGAAGCACCCACTTTCACCCTCAGCCAGCTGTTCAGGTATCGTAAGGGGGAGTATGACCCGACTGTAGCGCTGCTGAGCAAGATCGACGATGAACACATCCGCAGACTCATCAGCAACATGCTCCAACTTGATCCCGAGAAGCGGTGGCATCCTCAAGACTACCTCGATGAGCACAAGGGCAAGGCCTTTCCGCTATACTTCTACCAGCACCTGCATACCCTGATGCAAGAGATCACTGATCCGACAGCTGGCCGCAAACCTGTCACATCCGGCGAGACCAACAACGGTGAAGCTGACGATCGCATTGATCGAATATACGACGACTTCGAGATGCTATCCGTGTCACTAGGCTACTCCCATCATTCATCCGATGCCATCGGCCTACCAAAAGCAGGTCAGACCAGCAGTCTCTTCCCGCTGCAGGTTGAGCTGCCTAATACAAGGCATATGGCTAAGTCAATGCTTGTCGGCAGTACCGACAATGGCACCTTCATATTGCTAGATGTCATAACAGCTTCGATCCGGAGTTCAGCCCGCGCGGCCTCGAAAGTCCGGGCGTGCGAACTTCTCCTAGCATTTGCTGAACGTATACCAGATGAGGCGAAGCTCGACCGCGTCCTGCCATATGTCATGCCGCTGCTCGAGGACAGCAATGAGATGGTGTTGGTGGCAGCGCTCCGGAGTATGACACAGCTACTTGCGCTTGTCAAAGTGGCTTCTCCTGTTAACTCGTTCCTCTTTACGCAGTATGTATTTCCGAGGCTGCAGCTTTTCACCAAGTCAACGACCTTCAAGGACAACACTCTCGTGCGCGCCACATATGCAGCATGTCTGGCTACCCTGGCCGAGGCGGCTGGACGCTTTCTGGACATGATTCAGGTCATGAAGTCGGATGGATTTCCATTGTCTGCGCCCGTCACCCTAGAGCAAGGGGCAGAGGGAGGTGCGACCCTCGAGGCATTCGACACGAATCGCTCCGACCTCATCGAGCACTTTGAGATGCAGACGAAGATCTTCCTAGTGGACCAGGATATTTCCGTGCGACGAGCCTTTCTGTCATCAGTCACAGGCCTTTGTGTCTTCTTTGGGGAGTCCAAGTCGAGTGACCTCATCTTGAGCCACCTGAACACCTACCTGAACGATCCCGACTGGCTCCTGAAGTGTGCTTTCTTCAAGACCATCGTCGGTATCGCAGTCTACATCGGTAGCGCGAGCCTCGAGGAATTCATTTTGCAGCTTATGTTGAAAGCTCTAGCTGACCCACAAGAGTTCGTGGTCGAGCAAGCATTACGTTCATTGGCGAGCATGGCTGAGCTTGGATTGCTGCAAAGACCGAAGACTTGGGAGCTGATCGATACCGTTGCTCGGTTCACTATGCATCCAGATCTCTGGATTCGGGAGGCTGCCACACATTTCATCACAGCTAGCACGACGTTCCTTTCCGTGGCCGACACACGCATACTAGTCGCGCCACTTGTTGCCCCGTACCTGAAGACACCGGTTGCGAACGTGGCTGAAATCGAGCTGCTAGACACCTTGAAGAAGCCACTGCCGCGTTCGGTTCTGGACATGTCAATACAGTGGGCCAACAGAGCTGACAAGGGCCTGTTTTGGAAGCCTGCGCAGAAGTCGACTCAGCTCTCTGGACGCACAGCATCACTCATGCCGCCAATGTCATCAGTGGCTGACTTTGACACAAAGACATTGCACAGAGGGCCAAAGATTGACGAAGACGAGCAATGGCTTGGACGATTACGAAATGCGGGTATGCAAGCCGAAGACGAGATGAAGTTGCTTGCATTCAGAGAGCACATCTGGCGCACAGCTCATCGCAAGAGACACGAGGATCCAATGGGTAGTACGATCTACGATGATGTTGTACCTCTTGCACAGCTCAAGATACAACCCCATACTGTTCTATTCGAGAACGATACCAGCACATACGAACAGCACGTGCGAGGGCAAGATAACGAGAGATCTATTGCTGAGGCGCTTCAAGAGGCTACCGCCCTTGCCAAGAAGCCAGGACAGGCAGCATCCGAGCACAGCGGCCTTCTTGGTACCGCAGACAACGACTCACAACATACCCGCGACTATCTCGGCACTCAGCCACTGCAGATCTCCGCGCTGAGGAAGCAGACGTCGGGCAGTCTGTCCTCATCTCCAAGCTCCGGAGTAGGGCTACTAGGTCGAGACGTCGAACGAGAGCTTAGGCAGAGAGGGAGCGGGGCTGTTATGCTCCCAAACGCAGCTAAGAAGGCGCTTGCTGAAGTTGCGACTGACGACGTCAATGCTTCAGGACTGATGCAGACACCAGTAAGTGGCAGTCGACGAGTCTCGCCGGCCCCAGCAGGCGCCCGGCGGAAGCAAGTCGAGCGCACATCAAGTAGCAGAGCGTTCCATAATTATGACGGCAACGATCCTACCGTCTTGAGACTACTAGACGCGGTCTACGTCGATCACTTCCCGGTCGACTCGACAGACTTTGGTCCGCTGATACAGTCCACTAAGCGTGGCCCTATACCGAGCACCACTTCCGCCTCATCGACAATCCCATGGCGTCCACAGGGCAGGCTGGTCGCGATACTCAACGAGCATACTGAGCGGGTCGGTCGAATTCTGGTAGCACCAGACCATGCATTCTTCCTGACCGCCTCTGATGATGGTGCGGTGAGAGTATGGGATGCCGAGCGATTGGAGCGCAATGTAAGTCATCGCTCTCGCAACACCTACCGCATGGATCAAGGCGTCAAAGTGACCAGTATGTGCTTCATCGAAGCTACCCACGCATTCGTCTGCACCGGCTCGGATGGGAGCGTCCATGCGGTCAAGGTCGATGTCACAGATTCTGCTGCATCGAGTAGCAATACTACACGATACAGCAAGCTGCGGAATCTGCGCAACTGGCAGATCCCGACTGCTGCTCCCGCTGGGGAGCACGCAGTTTGGTGTGAACACTACCGTGAGGAGTCAGTAAGCACGCTCATACTTGCTACGAATCTCAATCGTGTCATTGCAATCGATATGCGACACATGGCGATTCTATGGGAACTGCACAACCCAGCGCAGCACGGCGCTCTTACAGCCTTCTGCGTTGGCAGGCGGCACGACTGGCTACTTACAGGTACTTCACACGGCGTGCTTGACCTTTGGGATCTTCGCTTCAAGCTGAAGCTGCGATCTTTTGCCTTCCCAGTAGCTGCGCCGATCACCCGACTGCAGCTCCACCCTAGTCGGAAGTCTGCCCGCCGCAATCGGGTTTGCATTTCTGGCGGTACGCACAAGGGTGAAGTGACAGTGTGGGACATCGAGAAGATGATATGCTACGAAGTCTATCGGCCAGCGACTGCAGGTGGTACAGATGAGTACCATCTGCGGGACTACGAGCTGCAAAATCTAGACGATGACAAGTACGAGGGACTACTCGGCAGGGTAGCAGACTCTGTTCGCAATGATGCAAGTATCTCCGACGCCACTGCAGCGACACCCGCAGTTGCCACAGCGCTCTACGTCGGACAGCAACAAGCCAATAATGACACCGACACTCAGCACGCCTTCGCAGTCACAGGTGGTCCAGACGGCAAAGTCCGCTTTTGGGACTGCGAGCGCTTGGACGGCTGCAGGCTCGTCAGTGGAGGTGCAGCGGACGAGAAGCCGGTGTATGCGCTCAGCCATATCGGACTCGACACTAGGGTCATGAGTGAGAAGACCCCTGACAGCGATGAGATGTCTGCTGCAGGCACTGCCATCCAGTCTAATGTCATCTCGCCAGGTGCATCTAGCAAGCGTGGGAGTGCTGGTGCTGCTGCGGTGAAGACGTCAAGGTATGAGGCTATTCGCTCGAGCACGCAGCATTTGCTTGACGGACATCTCGATACGATTACCGATGTTGCTGTACTGGAGAGACCTTTCGGCATGGTGTTGAGCGCGGATCGCTCCGGGCAGGTATATGTGCACCAATGAGCTATGGGACACGGAGTGCTGCATGCAGCTGAGCTTTGTGAGAACGTGTGTAATGTATTGAACCATGGGGTGGCCATCCGTGCCTTGTTACACCATCAGTGCTCGAGCTACGGCATCGTTGCACAAGAGCAGCGTCGCCACTGTGACTCACAGGTCTCGCTGCGGTGTAGGCGTGTATAAGTAAGGGAGAGGTAACGATTGAAATCCTGAGTACCCAGCAAAACGGTACATTCGCAGTGGCAGCTGCAGAGACTACTCTTACCCATTGAATTCCTTCTATCCAAATGTCTGGCTCACAGTCAGGCCGCGCATAGAATCGCGATCATAGCTGGCAATCAAGGCTGCCAAACCTCCATGAGTGGCTCTGACGCTGCTCCCATTCGACCTTCCGCCGTTAGTCTTCGTTCTTGCACTTCTCACCATGTCAATTGACACTGATCTACAGACGACAGGCCAGTCAGGCGACAACGCCGGCTTCACATCTGGTGCTCAATCTGCTGTGGCCAATCAATCATGACAATGCTGGCCGTACCGGAGTAAGAGTGGTGCTGCCGTAGGCTGATCTAGTCACCGGAGATCGATCGCAACATTTCGAACGGCTGCGCGCAGGTTTCCAACACTGCCGCTATATTTGCCTGATCTGGTCACCAGGCACGAATTGCGACTGTCAGAACAATTGCACGCACGTGCGAAACATCCAAGGATGTTGGAGGCTCAATGATCACAAGGGAGCATCTTTGGCAGCGCATCCGCCTCCGGCGAAGCGAAAGGAAAGTGCCACCCTATAAGCATTGAGATCCCAACATCCTTGAGTGTTTTGGACCTGCGTGCAATTATTCTGGCAATTGCAGTTGGTGCCAGGGGACCAGATCACGCAAATCTAGCGGTAGCGGTGGCGGAAGCGGTGGTGACGAGTCAGGCGGAGGAGGCGGCGAGTGTAGGAAGTAGAGGTCAGACAATGGGTAGGGACTGGGTGAGCAGTGAGATCGTAGATGGAGCTGGATATGGCGGATTGGCAATGGGAGACTTCCTGTTGCTGATGTAGTCTTCAGTATTCGGGATTGAGAACAAGATTTGTGCGATCGTAGGACGCAGGAAGTCTGTGCTGCCCGAGGCCCTCGTGCACCCTCGGACTGACAATGTGTGACCCGTAATTCTGACAGGCAATCATCTCTATATAGCCCGCCAATGATGATACGATGATACGATGATACGATGTTGCGTTTCTTGCGGCTTTCTCGCGGCTCGAACAGTGGGTTCTCATAGCATGAGCACCTCATCAACTTGTTCTGGGCGACAAGAGTGCGGTTGTACTCTGTATGGAGTTTCCAGTTCCTTGGTGTGAACAATAGGAAGAGGCACGTTGTCGGCATATGATAAGCTAAGGTACATGTTATTTGCATGAACGTCGGTATCAGCGCACCTAATTCTGAATACAGAGGCTTGCGCGGCAGATCGTCGCTGGGGTGCCTTGTCTTGTGTGACAGCTGCACGTTTCGAGGTCTAAGCTCCGTCGTCTGAGATACAGCCTGACTCTACATGTATGAAGTCAGTGAGGGCATACATATACGATTTATACACAGGGAAACTAAGCTCAACAATCTAGTACCTCTCCCCTATCCTTCCATACCGCCTCATCACATCCTCCCTCAACAAATCCCGCGCATCCCCTCCCCTGTTCCCTGTGTAAGTCCCCAATCGCGCCCCTCGGCTCCTCAAATCAGTATTCACATACTCTGTCGCTGCTCTGCGATTAGACTCCCTGTGGCGATTCAGCTCCCCCTCATGATACCTCCGCCTGAAGCCATCATCGTTCCGACTCCCATACGGGTCACGAGCGACCGATCGACGACGCGAGTTCTCCTCCAAGTACCGCTCTCCAGCTGCGCGATTGTCTTCGCGGTACAAGTTCAGCTGACCCTGGTGGAAGCGCGCGCGGTCAGCCTCGCCTCGGTCGCGACGAGGAGACGGGCTGCGAGCGGCGCGGTGGTGGTGTGATGAGCGGCGGCGTCCGCCACCCCCGAAGCCGAAAATGTTGCGCGCTGCAGGTGGTGGGGAGGGCGCGAGACTGCGGCGGAGGCGAGGGTCGTTGAAGTGGGCTGGATCGCGGACTGTGCTGTATCTGCGGTGGGAGTGTTGCTGCTCGCCGCCGCCATAGCCACTTGGGCCGCCGTAGACGCGCTGGGCGTCACGGGCTAGGCGATCCATGAAAGCTGCGGAAACGTGGCACCGGGTTAAGGCTGTGGACGTTCGGGCAGGTCTGTCTGACGATACTGCGCTTTGCGCGAAGAAGCGGTATACTCGCAGTGCGCTGACGGTGTACAATCTCTACTGCGAGAGACTAGCAGTGTGCTTCCGCATCTCCTAGCGATGTCGAGGGTATCCTTTCATGGTAGCCCATCCCATGCTCTAACAAAGAAAGCGACCGGAAACGTCTTGCTCCTCTCGAAGTCCAGAGTGTTGCCAACATAATAAAAGAGACAATGAAAGAGGATCCTACCTACGAAGGCTACCATACGAGGCCGGTGGCCAGAGCATCGTGTATCGACGAAGCGTCCAGAGGATTGAGCAGAGGACAGCTTTGCGAGGGATAACATTAGCATTCCCCATGACATGCGTATTGTCGACGTTCGTTGTCTTGCTTTTGATAAAGCACAACTAGCTGTGCTGTCAGTTGTCTGTTTGCACGTCTAACCATAATACTGCGCTGTGGTGGTATAGAGTCTATTTCACTCCGCCGTCACCTATAGTGTAGTATCATGATGCGATCAACACAGCCACCGCGCCAGCGCAGCCGGCTGCCAGAACGCCATGAACAATGGCGGTCGGAACTGCAGCAGAACTGCTCGTGGCCGCCGCTGCGCCTCCTGTAATCGTCCCCGCACTGCTCGCAGCACTCGTTGCACTACTCACAGCCCCCGTTTGCAGACTCCCGCCACCCGGTGCATTAGCTCCAGTAGCGCTCGTGATGCTCAACCCACTTATTATTGCTCCATTGCTGGCAAGTACCTGCACTTGCACAGCCGTTTGCGTAACCGACACGATGGAACCTGTCGGTGCACTGGAGATGCCCGCTGCTATGAGCGCCTGCGCTCCATCAGGCGGCGAGGGAATATTGAAGTTAGTGCTGAAGCCGTCCGCGCTAATGAGACTGGAGTTGCACTTCGGCGGTTGGAGGGTGGTGGCAGTGTTATTCCGACTTTCGATAAGAGTCAGGTTCAACTGACTGTACTTTCCCTCGAGCTCATCGTAGTCTCCTCGCAGCTGGGCAGAGCCGTTAGGAAAAGTGGTGATGATGCCGTAGTTTGCAGTCTCCTGCGTCCATTCGTAGACCAACCCGCCACTCATGACCGTCATCTCGGGTCCATAGAGCGTAGTAACCTCATCAAAGACTCGGGGTTGCGGGTCGTTGCATCCGTACTCTGAGAAGAAGACTGGGATTGTGGTGTTGCTGAAGATCGCAACAAGCTGATCGTAGCCTGACGTCTGGAAGGACGAGCCGGTACCGCACCAAGAGTAGGAGTTTAGACCAAAGAAGTCTGATCGTGATGGATCTGTGCCATTGGCAGAGTTGTCGCATTGCAAATAAGCCCACGTATCTTGCAGCACTTCTCGCACATCTGCGGCCGAGTAGCCGACTGGTATCGCCCGCGAAGCATGGGCTGCGATGTAGTTTTTCAGGTCTCGTTGCACCGCACGAATGTACTGTGGGTTCTGGGCCGCAGTCGCAACGTCGTTGATAACTTCGTTGCCGGCGAAGAAGCCAAGAGTGTTGGGATAGGATTTGAACGCCTCGACTACGCCGAAGATGTGCGACAAATAGCCAGTATTGTACGTGCTGGCGGGGTTCGTCCGGTCTATGGACTGGCCGCCCAGCGGGGAGTTGACGTCTAAGATCATGTAGATGCCTGCCATGTTGAAGATGCTGGCGCACTCGTCGTGGTTCAATGCAGGATCGACATTGTAGCTTCGGATCGTGTTCACACCCAGATTCTGCATGAGCGCTGCGTCGCGTAGGCATATCGTTCCCTTGGAAAGTGGATCTGCGGTATTGACTGGGTTGTATGCGCCTTGGCCGCCGGGTTGGTAGTCTACGCCGAGAACCATGAAGCGCTGGTTTGTCACCGCATCTATAAACTCCTGCTCTTGTACTACGATTGGGTTGAGGGCGTGGACGCCGAGGGTGCATGCGCTGAGAGCGAAGGCCAACAGGCCCAACATCTGAACTGGTCAGCAGGGCAGACATAACACTGATGTTGGCCTCACTACTTACCGATGCCATAGTCGCTGTATATCTATGCGCTCTCTACACTGTACCGCATCTGATTGATGCTACTATACTCACCACCACTCCGCACCAACGATACATGTAGGCACAACGAGATGCAGAGATGAAGGTGATCAGGAAAGTACCTACCTTGCACATGCGCCAATGTGACTAGTGGCTGCTGTCGTCGTCTCACATGCCCACCCTGCCGCGGCCGCCATGTGTCTATCGAGCTTTAAGAGGCAGGTTTGAGATGCAGCCAATGCACCCTCTCCACAAAGAGGCGCCGTGCACGGGCTGCCATCGATATCGCTTCCGCGGGCGAAAGATTGCCATGTCATGATTAACGCTACTGCTGTCCAACTTACGCGATCAGCGTCACCGCAAGTATATTACAACATAGCCTCCAAACCCTGGTAGGCACAATGAAAGACGTCTCACATGCTTAAGTGCACAGGACCCTCGAGATGTGATCTCGTGCTGCAGCTGTCACACAAAGACAAGGTATCCCAGCGACGATCAGCCGCTCCGTAGCCGAAGATTGCGCAAGCCTCACCGAGACAGGGCACCATAGCACGAATGACATATATTGTGCTGGTGCTGTGAACACCATAGATATCGGATACAGACCATCAGTTGGAGTCCAAGCAACTGATAGTACTAGGAGCTACATAACCATGTAGCCGCCAATACCCTCTCCCAACTTTTCAATCTATGCAATCTATTCACCTCCCCAACTCCTTAAGCCGCTCCTTCGTCTCATTTTCTGCTTCTTTTCCATCTCGTCATCTCCTCTGATCTACAACACCACCATCAACCCAGCAACAGCCACCATACCCATCAAACTCTGCGTACCAACCTCCTTGATGTTGGCAGCTGCGCTAGCCGTCGTGCTGGCTGACGATGTGGGCGAACCTGAGAAGTCTGAGTCAGTTATCTGTGAGTTGGTAGTCACGGTACCGGATGAGTTACCCTTGACGGAGGTTGCACTCTGCTCAGAGGTAGCAGTCTCAACCACAGGTGCGACAGGGCTGCTAGACACAGTGGGGTAGGTCCATGTGGAGCTGACAGCCGGGGCGGAAGACTCGGTGGTCTTGGAGCTGTAGGTCCATGTTGGCGACTCGGCTGAGCTGCTGGAGGAGTTATACGTCCAGGTGGCCGGGGTGGTGGCCGAGGCGGAGCTGTAGGACCAGGTTGCTGAGCTGGTCGCTGGAGAGGAGGCGGAGGCGCTGCTGTAGCTTGCAGCCGATGACCGACTTGCCGAGGACCGACTTGCAGATGACTGCGATGCGCTGCTGTAGCTCTGCGACCAGGTCTGACTGGCAGACGACTGGCTAGCGCGAGACTGGCTGGCAGAGCTCAAGCTCGATGCGGGCGACGACGTCCACACCGACGAAGATCCAGACGAAGCCGAGCTGGACTTCGAGTAGGTCTGAGTGATTGTCACACCCGACGTAACAGTCGTCGGGACAGTCGGGGTCGTAGTCTGGGTCGTGTCGTAGCTGGCCGAGGTGGTGGAAGCCGGCACAGATGACGACCAGGTATACCACGAGGTGTAGCTGGTCTGGGCTGATGTCCAAGGCGCGTTGGTGGGATAGGTGGTCCAGAGCGTCGAGCAAGTCGTTGAGTTACCTTTCGTGATGGTCGTGACGGATGAAGCAGTAACAGTGGTCTTCGTGTAGCTCGTGATTGCGCTCGTCTTCTTAGCAGTAGTGGTGGTGACGTTGCTAGGATACACCCAAGTCGTAGACTGAGGAAGTGTCCACACAGGACAGCTAGTAGTCGTCTTTGTGTAGACCGACGATGGGGTAGCGGTGTCCGTGATCGTCGTGACGAACGTGTAGGTTCCAGTGGTGTACACTGGTGGAAACGTGCTGCACGAGGCAGTGATCCGTGACTTGGTGGTGTGCTTATCGGTACGCAAGCTGGTGGTCTTCTTGCCGGTGCAGTGTCTAGCAGTGCATGGGACGGTAATCACAGCCGTGGTGAGCACGGTGACTGGAACGGTTGTGACTGGTGCTGAGCTCGTGATGACGGTAATAGGCGCCGAGGTTGTTGTCGTGTTGCGAGAGCCAGTACGAGTGCTGCTCGAACTGTTGAGCCCGGTGTATGAGCTGATTGAGGCTGGGTAGGTGGAAATCAAGTTTGCCGGGTATGTCACTCCCGCGCTGCTTGATGACGAAGTGTACGTTACTGGCACGGGAGTGGTAGTGATCGCCACGGACCCGCACGCAGTGCACGGAACGACAGAGGTCTGGATGAGCGTTGTGCCATTCTGCGTGACAGTGGTAGTCTCTGTGATGTAGCCCACGAGAGTGGCAGTCGACACGGACAGGGACATGCTGTAGGAGGTCGAACCATTCCTGACGTCGCTGTACGTGACCGTCACAGTCGCTGTCGAGACGAGAGGAGCAGTGAACGAAGTCGAGTCCGGATAAGGCACGACATCCGACGTCGAGTAAGATGGGATACTGCCAGTGGAGTACGAGCTGACGGATCCAGTCGGGGTGATGAATGATGTGATCTCGACGGGCATGGTCGAGGTAGTGTTAGGGTAAATGACGATGGACTCCGAACTGGACGCGATCGGCGTGATAGTACCAGCGCTCGTCACAGGCGCGGTGTTCAAAGAGCAGAAAGGCGTAGTGAACGACGGCGCAGGAACGCCAGGGTAGGAAGTATAACAGCCTGGGTCATAGAAGTTGCCACACTGGTCGATATAGTCTGGGCAGATGAAGACTCCCCTGGTAGAGACTGCCG
>JAVRRP010000977.1:0-12357 GCA_036872775.1 Oleoguttula sp. CCFEE 5521 | reverse complement strand
AGCTCTCCCGCAGCGTCCACTCATGTCTTGTGGTGTCCCAGAGCTGGTCGACCTTCTTGAACGGCAGTCCCTTGTCCTTGCCGGTCTTCTCTTTCGTCTTCTTCGTCGTCTGAAGCTTGAGTTCGTCGATCTGGGCTTGCAAGGTCTGTATGCTCGTTCTCCGAGATTCACTACCGTCATTGTCTTCCGAGGCTGAAGAAGCGACTTTCTCCTTCTTCGACTTCTTGGCGGCTTTCTTGGATGCCTTCTTCGCGGCTGCCTTTTTCTTCTTCTTGGTCTTCTCGTCCTCAGAAGAGCTGTCACTGTCCTCTGACTCTGACTGCTCCGATGCCTCCAATTCAGAGCTCTCCTCACTACTGGACTCTAGCTTCTTGCTCTTGCGATGCTTCTTGTCCTTGGACTTGCGCTTCTTGCTCCACGTCTTGGCAGCCTCATCGTCGCTAGATGACTCGTCACTCGACGACTCAGCATCGGCAGAGCTGCTATCAGAGCTGGACGAATCTTCGACAGGCTTCCTCCGCGATTTGCGTTTCTTGGCTTGCTTCGTTGACGTCTGCTTCGTCTTGTGCTTGTGATGCTTGCACTTCGCCTTCTTCGTAGCAGCTTTGTCGGACTTCGATGCCTCGGCGTCTGCCGATGCGTCTGCAGCTGGCTTGGCTGACTCTGTCGCGGCTTCCTCCTGTCTCGCATTTGCCGTCGCCGCGGATCCTGTGGTAGTGTCCGCCATGTTGTCACCAGTTCTGTGCGTGCGGCGTCCGAGAGAGCTCGATGATGTGCTGGACACGGATGACCCAGGAGTATGAACGGCAGATTCGCCTGAAGGAGTTGAGGTGGTGTCGTTCCCAATTAGCTGTTTCAGCGGTAGCACGTTCATTGATGCCTCAAAAGCTTGCTAGTGGTCAATGAGATGGGCCGTAGTAGCAAAGAACGTGAATCTGGAAGATGCTCGAAGGGTCGAGGTGATGCTATGAGGGACGATACTAGATCACGTCAACAAGCAGGAGGGCAGATAGCAGTATATGTATGTGTACGAGACTCGATCAGCTCCATAGACGAGAGCTGCCAACGCTAAGCACGCCGCCATGCAGATGCGGAGACACCGGTGTGCGGCAAGCGATGACTGCAATGCTGTCGAGCCTCAGCCATGATACGCTAGGGCCAATGATGAGGCTGCTAGGCCACTTCTGCCTCACTTGACCTGCAGATGGGCATAGATGAGTCGACATCGAGAGCTGATGTGTTCATGCACTGTTCCCCACTTCGGGGCGTGCGCCACAGGGCGCAGTTCTACGTGCATCAACGTGCATCAGGGCAACCAGGTAGAACCTGAGGCATCTGATGAAACATGGAAGTGCTGTGGTCAGCTGCACCACAAGTCTGGCACGCGACGCCGGTATCAATGAGAGAAGCTGAGAGAACGGAAAGTGTGCTCATGATGGGAATGGAAGTGAGGCATCTAGATTCGAGCCAACACCTCAGTAGAAACGTCAGCAACGGACGGTCCCGAGACGGTCGACCTCACCTCCGAGTCTCGTAGGCCTCTCAGTCAGGCGCAAGGTCTTAGAACGAGTCTTGTTGCGTCGCGCATACCACGCACGAGATCGTGGACACCCGTTCCGTTCTGTTGGCTCAACGGCGAAGCTGCAACCAAGTGATCCACCATACTCCCTCAATCGCGAGACAGTCACCCCAAGTCGTCTTGCACGATGGCGAAACTGACAGCGGCACAATGATCGACATGGCCGAACCCTGTTGTTGCTGCGTCGGAGCACGATATGAGACCAGCATGCGCGTTTGGCAGGACTCTGCGACAACCTCTACGATACTTCTCGGTGTCTATCTGGACAGACCAGCCTCGCGGTCCGGCCGAAAGTCACCGCGACAGTGATCAGTGGTAAGTGTCCCGGCAAGAGGCTCGGGTTGATGCAGAAATCGGGCTCAGGAGGTACGCCACACCGTGGCCTTCCTAGTAGCACCGTATCTCTAATGTGACTACGTCAGATCCTTTTCCACCCTTTGGTAGCAGGAATACTGACACTGTTTATTGACGCTCCCTCGAGCTGTGACCATCGACATGCTCCAGGCTGTGCAATCCTCGACTTCGCTCCGCATCCACATTACCAATTTCCAGCTCCAGGCTTGTCATTATGACCTGTAGCTTCGCATACTGGATCATGCAACCTCACCCCATTCATCTGCAGCATCAACCAGTATCTCATAGCAACATTGAACCTGCCCCTTTGATGTCGAAGATGTCGATATCTGCGCGAGGGTTAGCGAGTCCGATATCTACGCCTCGTTCGCCGGCGACGAGACTAGACTCGCGGCTGACTTATTACTCGCCATTGATGTTGCGCGCAGCTCCGCGGCGCACTCCGTGAAATGGGATGGCCACATAGTCCGGAGTACTGCTTGCAGCTCGGACAGTGCGTGCAAATACCGCAAAGGTCTCGAGCGCCGTGCGTCCCCCATTGATGATGCGCGCATCTCTGCAGCGCACTCCATAGATTGGGATGGCCCACATAGTCTGGAGTACTCGTTGCAGCTCGGACAGTGCGTGCAAATGCCGCAAAAGTTGCGAATTGGCGGCGGTACAGCTTTATGCCCAACAGCCGTGGGCGAGATATCGGCTTTGCGGGGGACGTGTACCAGACCCGGCGGTAATTTAAGAAGAGAACGAGCAGCACGTACTTCGGCGTCGTACCCCCCATGAGACTCAGAATTCAGGTTGTTCCACATCGCATACGATCTCTCAAGCTCTTTATCAGTCTTACCCATCACTGCTGCGAAGCGCGGAGACGTTGGCGATGAGAGCTGATCCTTGACGAATATCGCGGTTGTGCAGCGGACTCTTCACAGAAAGAGGTGAGATACTGTAGTGGTACTTTGAGGTCTGCGCGGAGTGAACTAGATAACTGACTGGACCGGTGAGCTCATCATGTCGTTCCCGCTGCTTTATGCGAGCGTCATCATCCGTGCGACCCATGCGTTGGTGATGGGCATTGCTGCATGAAGTGGCGTCCGAGCTTGTAGGCTCAGCGTCTGATTCGAACACTTTACATCGCCTCGCGGGCGAACCGCCTCGAACGAGTACTACACATTCTTACTCAGCACATGGCTCAACAACACAGGTCCAAGTACAGACTTCCCTTCACAGCTCCGTCCTTGCTCCTCACGTTCGATGGCATCTCTCAGCGTGCCAACGCACGCAGCTACGCCCGTGACTGCCGCACCCTGCGGAGTAACACGAGATGAGGCAAGTAACGCGCATCAGATGCTTATGAAGGTGCGGCCTTGCTGAAAGACCGTGCAGCCACCCTCTCTTCACCCCGATGCCAAACCCGCGTATAGCAAGCTAAACCTTGAGGAAAAGGCTAGTAAGGCATGGAAATACCATGGCTATCCTGCATATGCTCGCCATCTGGGTTCTGCACACGACTTTCTGCTATTCCGTCGTTTCGGTGACACGCAAATTCGTTGCCTGCTATACCTTCAGCATCGTATCGCGTCTTTGGAGCGAGAATTGCACGCTTGGGACCGCTATGGGATGGAGGAACCGTCGGACGACTTCCTATGCTCTAGTCTCGATTATGAGCCCATACCAGAGCGAAGGAAGATCCTGGAAGATCTGATCGGCCGATTCCAGGAGTACGGTACGGCATTGTTGCGCAACTCTTGATCCTTGTCATGCGCCGGAGACTGATCATATTGACTTTCGAACAGACAACCTACTGATTGCATTCAGCACCATACGTGGCCTCCCGCGTGCGACGCCTCGTCATGTCACACAAATGCAGCGCTGGCACGATCAATACCGTGATGCGATCGAGAATGCCGAGAGACACGATCTGGGGCACGAGGACGACATGATCCAGCTCCTTCCCCGCCCGACTTCATTCTTCGCTCTCGTTCTGACAAAGATTCCGCTTCTCCACCGGGTCTTCCAGAAAGCGCAACGAGCAGATCGCGACGGCAAAAGTATCGCCACCTACTGGTCCGATACTGCTCTGAACAGCTTTGCCACCTTACTGACACTGCTGGCCGGTCTTGGCATGCTACTTGGGTCTTGCTGGTGGTTGGACCAAATTCCGGAGAATGCCTCTCGGCTTGGGCTGATTTCCGGATCCGTCACTGTGTTTGCTCTGGGCCTTTGGGGTGCTATGGGTAATCGCCCAGCTGAAGTCTTGATTGGTACTGCCACATACAGGGCGATCCTGGTGATCTATCTCTCGCATTGAGGCTGTGAATCTTGTCACTCGTGGCAGCACTTGGGCAGGCGACTGTAGGATTGGACGGCGGAGTCCTCGGTCCCTGAAGTTGTCAAGGAGCGGAGACTAGCTTCGATGTTTCATCAAGGCGCTCGGTCACGCTGACGGCTTCAGGACGTATGCAGTGAGCGGTCTGACCAAAGGACACTCTCTGCAGTTCCATATGCCACATCTGCTGCTCGGAAGCATTGACAGCGGCACAGCAGCGCTCAATGCTTCCACAAGAGCGGAGGTACCATTGTGGAGTGGACGCAGATGATAGCCTGTAATGGAAGAATCTGGCGAGGACAACGGCGTACGCAGTTGCTATACTTAGCCGTACAGTATCCAAATGCGCTATATCATCACTTGCATAACCAGAAGTCCGGTGAGAGGCATACTGGTATAAGGGGTGTTGAAGTCTGAGTGAGAGGTCGGCAACGGGTGATCCCGAGATGCCGACCTGATATCCGTGTCTCGTAGCTCCAGCGCATCTCAGTGATTGGTATAGGTAAACTTTTGATATCACGCTGCGCATCAGAACACACTCCTCCTCCAACACAATGCCTGTGAGTGCGAGTAAGGAACGCGACCTCCTCAGTCGATACCACCTCACAAACCCATATCCGAACGAATGGCCTCTCACAAGTGAGGTTGACAGCGACTCCGACTCCGAGAGTGATGTACAGCAGCCCAAGCATCGCAACGGGAATGTGAGAGAGTCACGTCTATCGGCCACATACAAGTCTATAGATCGCCATGCGAGTCTACGCTCTTTGGGACTATCTGGCACGCAGAAGACTGCGGGAGGAGTTGATAGTCTCGTACAGAAAGATGAGCCAGATCCGCTGGGCATGGCTCCCAGCGTGGCCGCGGAACTACGGCGGAAAGGGTTGCCGGTCGATGATGACGGGCTGCGCAACCAGTTCATGCTCTCTAGCACCAGCTTCTCTCCACAGCTGTTCCTCGCACAGGTACACCAGGACGCCAGTACTCAGGAGCTACTACAGGGCCTGGACTTCCTGAGCCGAAGCATCGAGCAAAAGAGCGCATCCTTGAAGGTTCTGGTGGAGAGCAACTTTGAGAAGTTCGTGCGTGCTAAGGCCACTATCGACAACGTCTACACGGAAATGCGTACACAGGGTGCGGAGCCACTGGAGCCAGCAGGCCGTAGACCGCATTCTCGGCAGACTAGTAAAAATCAGAGCCATTTCCGGAACTCGAGCAACCCTTTCAGCCCGGCCAATAAGCCGTTGCCGAGCGACAAGAAGAAGAATGCCTTGACAAAGGAGAGCGAGTATGGTGTTCAGGGCATCAAGGCACCCTTGACCGAGGTCGCGATCAAGGCTGAAGAGGTCTGGGGCCCTGCTCTAGGTGGGAGAGAACGAGAGGAGGGGTTGAAGGCTATACTGGGCTCCATGGAGCAGCACAAGGACGTGTTTAGGCTCAGTGGAAGTGTCTTTGAGGCGATTCGAAAGAACGATTACGACACTGTGATCGCGGACTACAGAGTCGCAAAGAAGCATGCCGACGATGCGCGAAACGTTGCAGAGTACGCTCGATCGAACAACGCGTCTTTGTCCGAGCAGGATGTCAATCAGATCATCCTGACGGCGCGTATGTGGCACGACGTTGTCGCGCAAATCGAAACGTTCAAACGCGACGTGTGGCGACGATTGAAGACGAGTCACGGTCGAAAGCCAAAGGCCATTGTTGATGACACTGACAAAGAGCTTCACATGGAGCTTATCGGAGTGTTACTACAGCTTGGCGTCGATGAGAACCCCATTTGGCAGTGGCTAAATAGTCGTTCATTGTATCTGAACGACAAGATCGCTCGATCCTTCGAGAGAAGTAGAATCGAAATCGAGATCCTACGAAGACGACTCTGTAACAATGGCAAGCCTGACGCCAAAGCACTGGCACAATACCTTTGCTCTGCTAGTGGCGTAGCGTCGACGCAGCTCGTTATGGGCAGTACGGCCAATATCGATACACCCAGCGTTACTGCATTCTGGGAGAAAGTACATGCCAGTATCAACGCCCTCCTATCGATATCGGACGGCGTTTTAGGTGAAGTCATCGAGTTCTGGGAGACCACACAATCCTTCATCGACAACAAAGCCCAAGAGGCATTTCCAACAGCAGTCTTCGCAGCCGGTCTCGAACATCTCGAACTCGAGCCTGACGATGTTGCGAGTCTGCGCTCAGGAGCACAGGACCTAGTCAATCTCCTACGAGAGAATGTCTCCGCCTTCTTCTCAGATCCGCCGGTCGAGGATCTGAGCGATTTATACTCGCCCATCCCACCTACGCCTATCGCGCCTGACTCGGCGCAAGCTACTGTAAGCCCGCACATCAAGCGCAGCTTCTCCTTCCCTCAAGATGTACCGCCACCTAGCCCCAGAAGCGGCGCGACTTGGGAGAAATTCGCGTTCTGGCCTCCCGGTGGCAATTCTCTGAGTGGCGTGCACTACTTGAGTCGCATACTAGCACTCGTCGGCACAGCAGCGACCGAGATGTCGGCCCTCAGCGTCATCCGCACGATGCGCGGTGGCGCCGAACCACTGAAACTCCTCGTCGGTGCAGCACGTGAACGCTGCATTCAAGCTCTCTGCGCCGCCTGGGTCCCAGACGCTGAGCGATGCAAATACATGGAGATATGGGTACGAAATGCAGAGCGTAGAGACCTCACGACTATGCCTAGCACCTTCATGGCGTTCGAGGAGAAGATTCTAGCGGGAATGCAGAAGATCGCGTACATTTCCGAGGCTAGTACGACTGCGGCTGCAAGAGGAGAGGAGTTGATTGTGCCGCCTAGTGCGAAGCTTCTACAGGCTGTAAGGGGGTGCTTTGTCACGAGTCTGTATAAGGCGTTGAGTGGGATGGTGGAGAATGCTGAGAGGCCTGGACTTGATGGGAGCAAGGACGCTGATCCGGATGGAGTGACGTTGCCGTTACGTGCGCTTAGGGGCAGCGGAGGAAACGCGGAGAATATGGTGCTGGATGCTCGGAATCAGGTAAGTGTAGATCATCCCTCCGCTTCTCGGGAAATCTCAAGGGTCTCTTGTGCTACTAGGCAGTGCATCGCGGCGCTATTCTCGCTGTGAGAGCGTCGATGAGAGCCACCAGTCGCCACTTGTGTGTCTCTCGGCGACACCTCCAACGCAGGTCCGCTGCTGTGGTGCACGTTACAATAGCACAAGAAACCCTTCAACTTTTCGGAGCAAGACTTCAGCCTGCTGACACCATATCCACAGAACGTCCGCCGTCTGATCACGCTGTCCAATCTCGCCCATCTCCGCGCCGAGATCGTTCCCCAGCTCATTGCGCAATTCGAATCCTCCTTCTCCGTCAAGCTTACCGAAGAGAGCAAGACGATCCGCGACGTGCTCAGCCAGATCGATGCTCGTCTGTTTCAAGCATACGTCAAACCCACCAGCACAGCCCTCCAAGCCACGATCACAGCAGGCATTACATCTTCTACCTGGGCTCCTGAGACGGGTCGGCCGACAGACGCGAGGCCGTATGTGTACGAAGTCCTGCTGGCGCTAGTCCTGGTCCACTCGGAGGTCTCCACCACCGCCCCGCCGCTTACGAATCAAATCCTGTCGTACCTGCTGGAACACTCCTCTCTCGCGCTGATATCGGCTTTCAAGTCTCGACCCCGGTACACGCTATCGGCGCTCATGCAGGCTACGCTAGACGTCGAATTCATGGCGCAGACGCTCAATAACTACACGACAGATAGGGCTAGTGAGGTCCAATCTCAAGTTTATCTGACGTTGGATGAGAGGACGGATAATGAAGCCCGTGCAAGGCTAGAAGGAGAACTACCGGCTATGAGAGGAGTCTTGAAACGGTTGCGGGAGGGCACGAAAGGTGAATTTGGCTGTTTCAGGCGGGAGAAGCGGGGAGGAAGGGAGGGGAGGAGTGGAAGTGGTGGTGGTGCTCCGAGGGCGTGAGTCTCTCCGTGGGTGAAGTGGGGTGCTTGTGATAGTATACGTTGCACTGCGAGGGTAGTCTGGGGTAATACATGTTCTTGGAGAGGCCAAAGACAAGTACCCAGCTCCGAGTCTCTTCCACGTAGCTCACATGCCTCCACTTTAGCCTTCCGGATCGATCATCGTCTTTTCCAGCCCGGAGCACTACCTGGATCTTAACCGTTCGGAGAAGCATATGCTGCAGTCTCTCACTGGACGAGCGGCATACCGCTGCACTGCCGCAGCTAAGCTGGTAGAAGCACTACCTGGATCTCGGGTATCTGGAGTCGTAGGTGGGTTGCAGTCTCTTACGGGAGGAGTGTTATGGCGTTGCACTACTGCTGGACAGATGTCTAAACCTGAGGCGAGATGCAGAGGCAGTAATCTCGCGCAGGACCTAGATGACGCGTTGCACGACTGGAGTACAGATTCTATGAGCACCGACAGGATCTAGACCTGAGAGAGACGCAGAGGCAGCAGTCTCGCTCAAGACTAGCGGTGCAGCGTTAGAAGCTACAGTCAACCTCATATGGGTACCTCGTAGGTCTCGAACACTTCGAGAAGCGAGGGTAGCTATCACGACACGCAGCCACTGCAATCTGATTGGTGACCGAAACGTACGCCTGTCATAGGAAACCTCGATACAAGTCCCCTCGCACTTTAAGAGAGTACCTTGGCCATGTCGTTGACAGGTATCGATCATATGCAGTCACTACCCTAGAGCATCTTATGCTCGCCTTCTCCAATCTGCCACCTACGCAGCGATACTACAATCGGTAGCATGCCGGACTTCCTTTGCAACATGTACGGCGCACCTACAGCATGAGTAGATCAGAACCCGCAATGCCATACCTTTGGCCGAGTAACGGAGATACTTTACTCCTGAAGGATCATGACGCCGTCGTTCTAGTCCCGTACAGATGTGGCTTCCATCGATGTCGAAACCGTAACATTCCTCTCTCCACCAAACAGCGGCGCGCACATGTCGCATGAACTGCAGCACACATGCCTCATTACGACGGAGTTCGCCACAGGCCCGAGAAATGCGCTGTATGCTCAGACATCGCACGATCCTTTGGCGTCCCGACGCTCGAACATATCCGGCAGGTGGAAAGCCGAAGAATGCCACCACCTCGATCGATGAATCTGTTCGCCCTCAGGTGCTGAGAGGAGATACGGGTCATGCCGCCGATTGTCCCAGTGGATCTGACCAGCCTTGCGGTCGCTGAGCTTCCGGATCGGTCACACGTCCCGGCGATTTCTCACCGGCTTCAGGCGCTCGCGTATCCGTCCACGGAGCTCCATAGGCGTTGCTCGGAAGCGCTCCAAGAACGTCAGCGCGCCCTCGCGACTTGCCACGTAGGCTTTCCCGCGCTCAGTGAGCTCACACTCGACGGTCTTCACAAGCGCATTCTCGCGTCCGCCATTCAGGGCATGATTGATGCTTCTGATAGACACGAAGTACTGCCCGGCGGACTCGAGCATGCGGTCTTTGATATGCTGCTCATGGTCTGACTTTAGGATCGGGAGCAAGAGGTTCCGGTCGATGCAGAGCTTCATTGCCAGCTTCTCGCAACCTTGAGTGTGTCAGACGCCGAGCGCACTACTTTTGTCGGAACCCCAGGGCGTTTGGTACTTGCCAAAGCGGAGCACTGCGGCGGCGACACACTCAACTGAGATGCCGAGAGACGTACTGGGCTCATGCATATACTGCCAGAAGTAGGGCGCGAGGTCATCACGGTCCACCGCAGTGACCTTATGGCACACTCTGGCGTTCGTCCGTAAGTGTCCATGCATCTCGATGAAGTGCTCTCGATCTGCTGCGGAGAGCGTGACGCTGGTCGGTCGGCAACGGTAGTCAACGTACATGGAGTACAGCAGGAAGTTTCGAAGGCGATCGACTTCCGCAGTCGCTACGAAGGCTACACCACTCTCTTCTGCAACTGCTGCGCTCAGTCGATCAAGAAGTTGCGTGGATGCCGTAGCATTAAGGCGGGGCTCGGCAGAGTAGGCTGGTGGCTTTGCATCTGATAGAGGCGAAGGCACGGTGGCGGTAGGTGTCAGCTGTGAAGAAAGCTGAACGGCAGATGCTATAGCCAACGTTTCTCCTTTTTTCTAGCAACAAGAGACTGTGAAGAAGGTGCGGTTCCGATAGAAGATTACCTCATATGTGTTGCGGTAGGAACTTGCGTGGTGCGTGGGCCAAAAGTTCGCTGACCTTCTCATATTCCACCATTGGTGGGACACGAGGACACCAGCCTAGCTTACCAGGCCCGCGGTTCAGGATTAATTGAATCAGATCGTGGGTGCATTCCAGTTACACGCTCACTGTATCACTCCACATTTAGTGACTTCTAAGCAAGGTCACCCGCCACAGCATGTACCAACCTGAATGACAACCACCTTTCGATTGCGACGAATGCAGCAATTTCTCAACGGCTCGCTCTACCGATAATTGCAGGTAGTATGCACCAGCAGCTCAGCAGTATGGTTACTTCTACTCCCTGCACTCTGACCCCGTCGGCTGTCGCTCGAGCATATCTGTCAACTGAATTTGGCTGTCGCAGCAATCACTCTTGTGAGAGACGGGCTTTCGGTTTCTACACCTGTGCATGCCATCTATCACATACTCAGAGAGAAGCTTAAACGGTCCCGGATGATTGCGGATCGAGTCAAACATCTTATCGCGATTCCGTTCATATGCTCGACCTCGTGCTGATGCAGTATAGGCTACTCGTGAGACTTTAGCTCGAAGCCGATTCTGGGAATCTGGGCCGACATGTTCATTGCCAAACACTCCCTCGACGTACACAAAGTACTGTTGAGCAAGCTTGATCATCCGCTCTTCGAGATAGCCAGTTCGGCGTGCGCAGATCAGCCGGGAGGATCAAGTGCCAGTCCGTCCAGACTTTCTGAGTTAGCGCTTCAAGGCCGTGGTCGCGCAGAACACCGTGAGGGCTACCTTTATAGCCAGCAAACATCCCCTGATGCTTGTTGAAGCGCATGATCACGAGCGCGACGCATTCGACGGACAGGTGAAGGGCTTTGCACGGCTCGTGAAGGTGCTTCCAGAAGACCGGGGCGATCCGCTCGCGGTCATTGTCCGTGATCTTGCAAGGACACCCTGCATTGAACTGCAGAAGTCGGCTCAAGTGGATTTAGTGATCACGATCGGCCGTGCTGAGCGTGACATTGCTCACCCTGGCCTTTCGGCAGCGGTAGTCGATGCATAAGCAGTACCGGAGAAACCTGCGGAATCTTTCGACTTCTTCTGTCGCGTACTCGGCGTCCTGCTCATGCGCCACGACTGTGCTCAGCGTTTGTAGCAAGAGCGCAGTGTCGTTCTCTGGCCGATAGACTACTGCATACGGTGGTGGGTCTAGCATTGCTTGAGGAGGCGTTTCAGTTGCTTGACTTGGGCGTTGTCGCTGGTGATTCTACGCTGCATGGCGGGACATGACGCCGACTTCAGAAGACGATCCTGCCAACTGACTTGAACGTGGCGGTACATGCTCGTGCGCTGCGTGGTGGGACATGACGCCGGCTTGGGAACCCAGTATAGTGGACTGAGCTGGATTTTGTCGTCGTCGTTCGTTCGCTGCGTGAGAAGCCATCACGCTGGCTTGGGAAAAGGGTCCACCGGTCTGGTCTGGTAATCGTTAATTAAAAGTCAGGAGGTGGCGGTCCATGCCAACGGCGACGAACCATGCCAACGGCGACGAAGTCTTCCACGTGAGTATCCAGCTGTCAATGGCCAAGGGTACGGAGGTGTCGAGCGAGCAAAGAGGTCGATTGGGAATGGACTACAAATTGGAGATGGCTCACATCGCAAAGAGGGCAATGGCGCGTTACATATTTCTGCTGACCGTTCAACAGCGCGAGGGCTCATCGAAGTAGACGAGGAGATAGACGCTGACCATTGAAGCCGTTCTGTGTTGCTTGGCATGCGCTTGTCTTTGCGTGTGTCGTCTCGACTCTTCGCGTGACACTCGCATGGCGTTTCGTTGCAATCATGTGGTCCACTCTACCCTTTCCTGCAGCCGTGTGGTTCCGAAGTGGAGGTCCATGCGGAGATTGAAGTACCATTTCGGAACCATGCGAAGGGTGATGTAGAAACCTAGCATGAG
>JAVRRP010000976.1:0-12359 GCA_036872775.1 Oleoguttula sp. CCFEE 5521 | reverse complement strand
CAAGCCAAAGCAATCCGAGGACTTCTTCAGTCTTGATGGAGAGCGAGCTCCTCGCCGGCCGGTGGTCAAAGGGCTAAGTTCGTATCGACTGTCTGGACGGCCGAGTATGACGTCTTTGCAGCAACAGCCGCCTTCGGGATCTTTGGACGGGGCGAGTCAAAGTGATGAGAGGCAGACGGGGGAGCATAGTCATCGCTCGAGGCATGTTGATTATGTACTTGATGAGGTATCGTCTTGGGTTGCGGAGGAGAAGGCGAAGAGGTCGAGGCGGAAGGCTAGGAAGCAGTCGAAGACCGATCTGAAGCAGGCCGAGTCGGTTCCTGCGACTAATGCTAACGACTCTGGCTCGGACTCTGACATCGATCTGAGTCGACTGGAGGAGATCATGAAGCGGATCGCAGTCTCGAAAGCGTCTCGTGGCCATCGGAAGCACTCTTTACGCAGCAAGCTTTCCTCGATCTCTCTGAAGCATGGTCACAAGCGAAAGGGTTCCACTGCTGGTGGGTCTTCGGACACGGAGTACTTCGAAGGCGACGTCTTGGTGCCTTCCTGCGATGTGAATCTGGACAACTCCAAGACCGTAGCTCAGACTGGCGGTGCATCGGACGCCTCTGACGACGAGGGACTGCGACAGATGGCCTCTTACCGTGACACTGATGCTTGGGCTAGCTTCAAATTTGAGATCGTGCGTTTGACGCACACGCTACGGCTCAAGGGTTGGCGCAGGGTCCCGATGGATATGAGCGGGCAGATCACAGTGGACAGGCTGAGTGGCGCATTGACCAACGCTGTCTACGTTGTGTCGCCACCGAGCGAGCTACCTTCACGTAACGAGAAAGCTCGTGTCGAAGGCAGTGCGCAGCCAGCTCCGAAGAAGCCACCACCAAAGCTACTGTTGCGGATCTACGGCCCGCAGGTCGAGCACCTCATAGACCGAGACTCAGAGCTGCAGATTCTGCGACGACTAGCACGCAAGCGCATCGGACCGCGCATGCTGGGCACCTTTGGCAACGGACGATTCGAGGAATACTTCCATGCGCTCGCCCTCACGCCCGAAGAGCTACGCAGCCCAGATGTGAGCCGCCAGATTGCAAAGCGCATGCGGGAGCTGCACGATGGTATTGAGCTGCTTGATCGGGAGCGTGATGATGGGCCTTTTGAGTGGCTGAACTGGGACAAGTGGGTTCAGCGAGTTGAGCAAGTCGTGCTGTGGCTGGACAACGAAGTCAAGTCCATGCCACCTGGCGTGAAGCCCACTGGACCTGAAACTTGGAAGCGTAGAGGTCTGATCTGTGGCGTTGAATGGCATGTCTTCAGGTCGGCCGTCGAGAAGTATCGCGAGTGGCTGCAGAACGAGTATGGGAGTGCGAAGAAGGTCAGCGAGCAGCTTGTGTTCGCGCACAATGACACGCAGTACGGCAACATTCTGCGTCTTGTGCCTACTGATCAATCACCGTTACTGCTACCTGCGAACTCGCACAAGCAACTCATCGTCATTGACTTCGAGTACGCGAACGCCAATGTGCAGGGCCTGGAATTTGCCAATCACTTCACGGAATGGTGCTACAACTACCACGACGAGAAGAAGCCATATGCTTGCAATACAAATCGATACCCGACGCCTGAAGAGCAAGACCGCTTCGTTAGAGCGTACGTCAGACACCGACCGCAGTTCAATGTCACTACGCCGATGATGAAGGCACAGAGTCCTGGATCCTCGAACGGCTCTACCACCAGTACACCGAAGCGGACCACCTCGAGCATCTCAGCCTTCATGCTCGATGCTCGCAACCCATCGCAAGGCACACAACCCGCCAAATACGATGACGCCGCCGAAAAGGCAGCCGAAGACACAGAAGTCAAGCGCCTCCTCCACGAAACACGCCTCTGGCGCATCGCTAATACAGCTCAATGGGTAGCTTGGGGCATAGTTCAAGCGAAAATCGCCGGTATGCCTGATTTCAGCGACAAGAAGGACACCTCTGTGCCGGGAATCGAAGACGACGACGACGGCGACAGTGATAGCGAGTACAAGACGCTCGCGAAGTTGGAAACGCATGAAAGCGAGGCCAAAGAGGAAGAAGATGAGGAGTTCGATTACCTGGGGTATGCGCAGCATCGGGCTATGTTCTTCTGGGGAGATATGCTACAAATGGGGCTGGTGAGGGGGGAGGAGCTGCCGGAGGGGCTGGTGGAGAAGGTCAAGACGGTGGCGTACTAGATGCAGGTTCGCAGCGCTGCGAGCGGAACTGTATGAGTCGGAAGACTCTGTAGCCTTCGTTACGACCGCCGTTCGTGCCTGCTTCGAGCTCCTTGGTCATACTGCATATGACGGCGGCTCCACAGCCTCGCCTGCCCACTGGATCCGAACATATAGCGCTTTTGTCGGGTCATCTGCGGCAATGGAGGCGCTACAACAGTGCTAGGTAGAGTGCTGCACCTGCGAAGAAACCTAGTACAGCCACAAGTCAAGTCAAGTATCGAGCACGTACCCCAAGTAGGTCAAGGATCGCGCGAACAGCCCGATCGGTACGTCGCTAAATGGCTCGGTCTCGCGTGCAATACATATAAGGTGCCCACCATTCTCTGACCACACGCACGCCTTGGCGCATCTCGCTTGTGTGTCAAAGACAACTGCCGTGACCTTCGACATGTACCCCGCATAGAGTTCTTTGACGGTAGATCAATACGAGTCACGACCCATGTGCTCTCCATGTGCTCCCCACGGGGTATGCGAGTATATCGACCAATGGCACGAGCTGTTACAGGCTGACTCGCAGTGAGCTGATCGGTCCCAAGACCGTGGGCCAGCCTGGATGCAGGACGATAGCAGGTGATGCGTGGTGGGCCTGGTGGCTGAAGTGCATGGGTGCTGTATATGAGGATTGCTGGGGCCATGTGGTTCAGCTGATGCCCCATCTCTCTTCGACCACACCGCAGAAGTCGATAAAGACAAACGCGCAGTTTGATCTTGCCCGTCACAGGCACGTTCGACCTCATACGTCCTCGAGATGGCTGCAGAACACACGACCAATGGTCTCGATCACGAAGCGATTAACCACGCCGGGCCTTCCCTCCACAAGACAGACACGAACATCACGATCTCGCCTGAGCTATGGGAGAAGCTGTATCTCACACCGAAGGTCCCGACACAGAGCGATGCGAATAAGCGCTTTGCGAACCCAACGCCCATGGGTTTCGTAGGTTTCGTGATCAGCACGTTTACGTTTGCGACGATGTTGGTCTCAAGGCTCCGATAGTTGGGTTCCGGGCTCTGCTGACCTGGGCAGACTCATGGGATGGGGCGGCGCTGCTGGTCTGAGTGGCGTCGCGGGAATATTTTTCTTTACCGGTAGAGCCAGCCTGCGCTATACTACTGCTTGTTGACTGACGGTCGATCTCCAGGGCCGGTACTGCTCATTCTAGCGACTATCTTCGAGTGGGTGATGGGTACGTCTCCGAGACTTGTACGACTGTGGAGATAGTGCGTCGCTGACTATTCGAAGGCAACTTCTTCCCCATGATGGTGTGCAGCCTCTTCTCCGTCTTCTGGCTCAGCTTCGGACTACTACAACTCCCGACACTTGGACTCGCGGCGGCATATAGTACTACTGGGAACGCAGCGGAGGGCGCGGCGAGTAAGGAGTACAATGCGGCCATTGCGCTGTACCTGATCGTTTGGGGCTTTGCGTTATTGTGAGTCTGAGTTGCTAGGATAGTAAGGGCCCCGCGCTGACGAGCGAGCAGCACCTTCTTCATCTTTACCCTGAAGACCAACGTAATCTTCGCGGGCATCTTCCTGTTCGTCACGCTAGGCGCTTGGGTTCTGTCTGGTGCGTACTTCGCTGTGGCAAGAGCAGATTATACGATGGCGTTGAAGCTGCAGAAGGTCAGTGCTAGGGTCTTCGGTGGTTCATTGACGCTACTAACAAGACTGGCAGACTGGCGGCGCCCTCCTCTTCATCGTGGCGGCCTTAGGATGGTACATGACTTTCGTGATCATGGCGTTCGAGATGCGGCTACCAGTCAAACTGCCTGTGGGAGATCTGAGCCATTTCTGGCCGAGCACGGATGTGACACTGAGCGAGGCGGAGAAGCAGGCGTAGGAAACCTTAATTAACCCCGGCTGGCGAACGAGGACGAGTCATGCGTTTTCGCAATGGACTCGGCCGCGAGACATCAATTCAGTTGCAATAGACGTGAGAAGTCCGCTCCCATAGAGTCCATTCTGCCGACGTGTTCGGATCCCTTATCGGAACAGGTGTGCAGTGCACAGCATTGGAGATGAATGCCTGGGTAGGGGACGAACCACGTCCATCGACGTGAGGTCAGAACTTAGCTACGACTCTGCGTCTTTGATGGGCGTGACTTTCTTTACGACCCTCGCGGGTACTCCCATAGCTACGCTCCAGTCTGGAATGTCGTGAGTGACCACGCTCGAAGCACCAACCGTGCAGCCCTTGCCTATCGTGACTCCAGGCATAATCACGGCATGACCTCCAACCCAACAATCGTCTCCGATGATGACTGGCCTGGCGAACTCGACATTGTCCCTCCGACTCTGCACTTCCACCTCGTGTGTTGCAGCAAAGATGCTCACGTTGGGCCCAAACATAACGTTCTTGCCGATCGTCACTAGTCCGCAGTCCAGTATCGTGAGATTGAAATTGGCATAGAAGCGCGCCCCGAGGCTGATGTTACAGCCGTAGTCAACGCGAAAGGGAGGCTCGATGAAGACGTCCTCGCCCTGCACGTGGCCAAGCAGCTTTCTGAGTTCGACCATGCGATCTTTCAGCAGACTATCGAAGTTTGCACTGGGTTCCTCTGGGAAAGTGGTGTTGTATTCGTGGCACCACCTTCGGGCCTTGAAGCGAGCTGCGGAGAGGTCTGGGACGAATGAATCGTAGAGCATGCCGGATATCATCTTCTCGTACTCGTCTGACCATGGGATGTGATTCAGCTTCTTGGCCAACTCGATCTGCCTAGCATCTTTGTGCTTTGCTGCCATGCTCGCGGTAAGTCTTGAAGCGCTGCGCTTTGGGGATTGTGACTAGTCTGGCTCCTGCGTTGCACAGGATAAGAGAATGGAGGTTCGACGACGAGCGAGATGATGAAAAGGAAGAAAGTGACGGGTCTTACGGAATCGTATGATATTTGCCGCTGCGACACGATTGGCAGTGCCGCTCTGATGATGCTGTTCACTGCGATGTGTGCTGAGGTTTAGCAGGCTCGTTGCTGAGCGGCATGTGCGAGACTGGCAATAGTCCGTTATACTTTGACACGTCGCGGTGCAGCGGGCACTAGTGGGCGTCGGCTGCTCACTGCAGTATATAGTCAACTTGCTTCCTCTCACGCCGGAGCAATCTTCTTTCTCCGAGCGTAAGTTACCACATGTACATGGCGTCCGAGGCTTTCAATAGTAAACGGGCACAAGATCGGTGAAGTCACCTCCGAGAAGGCATGTATGATCCAGGAAGTGCCGATACCGCGACAGGGAACGCAACAATGAGATGTCTTCAAGTATGAGAAGCGACTTGCAGTGCTGCAACTGCGCACATCATCAGGGGTCACTATCATCGGCGCTGGCTCGTCTCGCGTCTTTGAACAACGAATCGACGAAAAGCGTCATCTATGTAGCATCACAAGGCAATGCCCACCACAGAGAAGTACCTATTCCCTCAGTCTTCCTTTCCTGCAAGACCCAAAGCCTGACGTCTAGTCGGCGCATCTGCCTTGAACAATGGCTTCTCAGCTAAGCTGACCATACGCGTACCGTGCCTCGGCTCCAGTCCGCCATAGTCGTACGAGGCATTGTACATCGTAATCCTGTTGTCCCATAGAGCGCTGGAGCCGTGAGTCCACTTGAAGCGCACCTGGATGTCGACATTTGATTCGTAGACCTTGAAGAGGCATCCCAGGATCACATCGCTCTCGACTTTGTCGAGGCCGACAATGCGATCTGTCATTGCGCGATTCACGAAGAGACTCTTCCAGCCAGTAGCTGGTTGTACCCGCACGATTGAATGAGTGCGCTCGATGTACTTCGGCCCGGCGTTTGGATTCTCACGATCGGGGTAAGCATGTGCGCTGCGGAATACGGCACTGCGGCCGTCGATGATCTTCCTGAATTCAGGTGATAGTTCCTAGCATATCATCAGTATGGAAGCAACCATGTGAGCTTCGGCACACTCACCTTGTACGCAGAGTACCCGCTAGATCACAGCGTGTCGCCACCAATGTTTGGCACGGTGTCATTGTGCAGATGCGTAATACCTGCTGGCTGCCTCTCATGCACGAGATCTGTGCGCCAATTCTGGGTACCCACTGGCTTCCGAAAGCTTGCGCCAAAGTCGGCCTTGAAGATGTCTGGCCAGATCACGCTGGTGCCTGGTAGACCTGGCACATGGGGGACTTGTGGATGCACCTCGATCTCGCCCCAGTACTCGCCGAGCTCGAGCTGCTTTTGAGGGCCTGGCGATGTCGGTGTTCGTGCTCAAGTTTTCAAAAAGCGAATCCGCTGGCGCTCTAGCTCATCGATTGGACGTACTCAAATCCTGATCTCAAAAGAATACGACACTTCACTCTGCAATCAGCAAAGCCAATTCATCCTTCTGCTGATCCGTGAGATCCTTGAGCTGCAAGCCAACGATCTCAGTGCCAATGTGAGCGGTCAAGTGCTTGACCTCCTTGGCTGCTGAGAACAATGTTCTTCGGGTCTGCTCGTGTGCCTGCATCCGTATACTCGCGGTCGTAGTCACTCAGAGCGTAGACATCTTGAAGGCATAGTGGGCGATCCGGGCGATACTGGCTTCGGCATAAGCGATGGGATGAATATCAGACTCAAGCACAACTCACTGGATAGCCTTCGCTAAGATCGACTCCGGCCTTCTCGAGCCTGGCACGAGCATGGCCTGGTAGGCCTAACGTGTGCTTCTTCTGAGGGACGACGTCCGCGAATTCTGAGAGGATGGCGCTTGGTGCCATAACTATTTACTTACGTGCGATAAAGACAGATTTGGGGTACTGAGTGATTGATGGTGCTCAGTACTATCGCGAATCGCGTTTCGAACCAAGGTTTGGGATCTCGAAGCTATATACGTCTGGACATTGAGGGAACCGGCGTCGTACCTTCACATGACTGCGCTATGACTGCAGCTTCAACGCACCTGGTGTCGGATTGATCAGCAGCCATGCATGAAAGTCGTCTGATCTTCGGCACATTTGGCGCATGTTGAGCCTGTGGGGCGGAGTTGTACTGATTCGCGCAGTCGTGTCCAAGCTCTCACATCACGCCATCTGACTCCTCAATTCGCAATACTACAACGCCAAGCCCTGACGACCTCACCTACAACACAGCCAATGGCAGACCAATGCTCTGGTCAACTTTGCCGGCACACTTGCTGCATTGATGGCGATGTGTCGCACGCCGCCTAGCAGTGCTTGCATAGGTCTACCATCGATCACCTCATGGCGGACCCGGAGCACGTTGCGTCTCGATCTGAATGTCTGCTCGCATATGGCTCGAGCAAGCCCTAACTTCGCTACACGGGCTTATGAAGCAGTAGAGATAGGCTCTAACAGTGGCCAACGAGACGGCGACGTTCTAGAGGTTCGCAAGCTTGGCCAGCGCCATTCATACGGGTCTTGCAATGATTGATAGCCAAAGCCCAATGCATGATCTGCAGGGCAACTAGTCGGAGTGAGGGATTGCGTGCGAGGGTCGCAGCGCATACGGGTGTGCAGAGACTGCCCGGTATAACTCAATGCGTAGCTCCAATGCCGGTCGGAAGCGCCAAGCAACAGCGCTCGCCCGAATCCGTCCCTCTGCTACAACACAATCATCACGATCGCGAGGACGAGCACGACTCTTTAGAACTGAGTATGGCGGAACATCGGCAGCTTGCGCCGGAGAAGCAACTCTCTACTGATAGGACTGGCGTCAACGAGGTTGCTTCATCCGAGATCTCGACCGAGGTCGCACTCGATGCCCATGGGCAGCCCAAGGTGCCTTGGTGGTCGTGGTTATGGGACTACGATCCAGGCCGATCGAAGGAGGAGACACGCTTTGTGCAACGCCTTGACTTTGGCGTTACTGACGATCTTGAGTCTGGGGTATGCATTATGCCCGGCGAACGCATGTCGACAAGATCAACCCTGACCGAATATGACAACTACTTCATCAAAAATCTGGACCAGACAGTAATAATCCCCCCGCCAACGGCAGTCGGAGATCTACTGATAGGTAAGAACAGAGCATCAGCAATGCATATGTCTCGGGCATGAAGGAGGATCTCGCCATGAACGCCAATCAAATCAAACTGATCGATGTTGCTTGGACCTCTGGCTACGGTACGTCGAGCTCACTTACAGCAAAGCATCTCCACGGCATTCAGCTTACGCTAACACTTTGCAGTCATCGGCCAAATACCCAGCCAGATCATCCTCACCAAGGTACGGCCAAGTACCTGGATCCCGTCCTGCGAACTGGTGTGGACGATCTTGACTTTCTCTCTCGCGGCGGTGACGACTTCTAATCAGGTCATTGCGATACGCTTCTTCGTCGGTCTGGCCGAGTTGATCTTCTACCCGGCCGCGCACATGATCCTAGGTTCCTGGTACAAGCCTTCGGAATTGGCCAAGCGGGCTTGCGTATTTCATGCGAGCTCTGCGGCAGCCAGTATGTTCAGCGGGTATCTACAGGCCGGCGTTTACAAAGGTCTCAACGGAGTCCACGGCTTGCCAGGCTGGAAGGTATGCTTATCTTGGTGAGAAGTCGCCAAGCTTAAGGAAGCTTACGATGATGTAGTGGCTTTTCATCATGGATGGGATCATCAGTACGCCCATCGCTATTGCGGGCCTTTTCCTGATTCCAGACCTTCCTGAGAATACTCGCGCCTTCTACCTCAGCATCGAGCAGAAAGTCCTCGCTCGCAAGCGCATGTCTGATGTTGGGCGCGCTCCTCGGACTCGCCTCGCCCGTTCCGCGTGGAAGCGCATCTTCGGCAGATGGCACGTCTACGCTCTGGTAGTGTAAGTCTCATGTCCTCTCCTCGTGACCGACGCCAGGGTACTGATGAGATATACAGCTTGTACATCACCTTCATCAACACGGTAAGCTGAGAATTAGATATGGATTTATCTCATTGGTACTGACATCCGCAGGGCCCGTCGAGCAGCGTCAATCCGTTCTCATTGTGGCTGAAAGCCTCAAAGAAGTACTCCATCGAACTGATCAACACCATACCCACGACACAATCCGCCGAGCAGCTGGTCACCACAGTCGGCTTCGCGATCTTCTCCGATCATTGGCGAAATCGGCCAGCGATCATGAGCATCAGCACCTTCTTCGGCCTCCTCTACAGTGTAGTGCTCGCGATCTGGACCGTACCGTCGGGGATGAAGTGGTTTGCCTTCGAGATCTCGAGGGCAGCAGTGCCGTACGGACCAATCTTTATGTCTTGGGCGAAGTATGCGCATGCAAACGGAATTGGAAGAGAATCATTACTGACTTACATCAGCAGCGAAATCTGTGGTGGCGATGCTGAAGAGCGCGCGATTGTGTTGGGACTTTTGAACGCTATGGGCTACGCGTTCAACGCTTGGCTGCCCTACCTTACCTATCCCGCTGTCAGTGCTCCACGCTTCACGAAGGGCTTCATCTTCAGCAGCTTTGCCTTTGTGGCGCAATTTGGAATCACGTGGTTGGTATGGTGGTCACAGCGGAGGGAGGCCAGGAAGAAGATTGCCCAGCTGGCGTAAGGTCTGCTGGCGGAGCTTTCGCAATTTCCCAATCGAACTGACGCACGAGAAAGCGCGACAGCCTACCCTGATGTCATTTGTGGTGATCTTGTGATCATATATATGTAGTAAATACACCCGCTCGCCAAATTCAAACCTCCCCCAAAATAGCATCCTCTGTACAGTGCGTTCTCCACCAAGTTCCTCTACCGGAACTTCGGCATGGTATCTACACTATCAGGTCTATACACATCGCTCCTCCAATCACTTGCCATACTCTGCGTGCCCAGCCTCGGCGGCGGCGTCTCAGCCGCCCACTCCATGTAGTCCGAGTCTCGTGCTGGTGCCAATCGAGGGAAGGGATGTCGTGGTTGTAGCGTTGGAGCCATGCCATAAACATGTGATGATATGGGTGAAGCATGTCGTGCAAGTGGTGGTGCGGCAGCGCGGGAAGGGGGAACGGAGCAAGGATCGTACTCGTCTCCTACGACGCCGCCGATTACGGGCGACTCAGGCTCAATGTCGCACATACTTGGCGCGCGCAGGAAGGTCTGCGGCGACATCGCGTCTCGGTCTGGACTGTAGTCATCCTTTGGTCGCGTGTTCCGATCTTTCCAGCTCCCTGCGTGCTGCAAAGGAGGCGGTCGACTTCTACTGCTGCGGGAATTCTTCCACGTGTGATCTCCTGCACTCGGAGTTCTGGCTGGGCGGGGCGGTGGAATTTGTCGGACTGGCGCTGGAACGCCTACAGCAGAGTCGAACGTCATGGCCTCTCTCCTGGCAGGTCTGGACGCTTCCCCCGCAAGCGGCGGAGGTGATCGACTGGCGGAAGGATCTCGATCGCGTCGACGTCGCTCGGCAGACGGTTGCTGCCCGGCCGGCAGGACAGCAGGCGCTGCTAGAGTAGGTGTCGCCGCTTGCTTCTCTTCCCAGTAGATCTTGCCCTTGTTTACACTTCCTCGCTGTGTGAACTCAGGGAATGGTCTTTCTTCTGCTGTCGTGCCCTCTCTGTCAGGCCGGGGCTTTTCCTCCTCCTTGATCTCCGTCATTGGCCAGGCTCCTGCTGGCGTGGGGTTGAAAGCAGCGCCTCGGTCTTGGAAGCTCAGATCCGATCGCCGCCGCGCAAGGGGCGAGGAGATCTTTCGACTGAGTCCTTGCGATGTTGTGTCTGTGGAGCTAATCTGTGAGTGCTTCTGACGGCTGCCGCCAGTCCCTGAGCCGAGCGCGCGTCGAGTGTTGTCGAGACAGCACCGAAATATCGGTCGGACTGTAGCCAGAGAAGCCGCGATGATCGCGATGCCTGCTTCGGCGATGGACCATAGAGTGATCGTCACACCCGTCTCGAAGAAGTTGGTGACATAGCTGAGGTCCTTGATGTATTTCAATCGTAGCAGAGACACTACGCCACCGATACTGCCCAGTGCCACCACACCGTACGCGCTGATCTTTGCGCGCTTCGGCATACTCGCCTTTCGAATCAGAAAGATGGGCAGAATAACCATGACGAGATCCGAGACAGCGTTAATAACGCCTGCCGTCATGTTGACAGGTAGTAAAGTGTTAGCAGAGCCTCCGCACTTCCCTGCCAACGCGTTACGGAGGAAGTACTTGGGATTGCCACACTGGAAGACAAAGTTAGCGAACCCTTCGCATATCTCTGCCAGAGCATTGCAATCACCTGGAAAATCGCGGCAAAAAAGTAGTATGTGCCATAAATGGTCGAAATGGTAAGTGTGACCCAGACCGTCCACTTCTGCCACTTCTCGATTGCGATGCGCAAGTAGAAGATGCCGAGGGAGATCTTGACGATTACCATGGTGCTTGCATAGAGTGCAAATGTGGTGATCATGTACTGCGTTCATGTCAGCGCCCAGAGCCGAGTTCACAGTCCGACACCTCCGTTCCTTCCGAAAGTCTGAGGAGTCCTGTGCTATTACGACGCGCACCTTGACTGGTCTCCCTGAGACCTGCCATCTCCCGAGAGTGCACCGCCTACACGAACCTTGGTAGGTGGCGGCTCATGCCTCTCGGCAGTATGTTGATCAACCATTGACGCTCATCGGGGCGTGTAGCGACGGTCTACCAAGACGACGTTTGTTCTGGAGAGACTCCTCGGATGTAAGGAAGAGCGGAGGTAGGGAGACTCACCGTCACGATCGTAGAGATGGTCGCTGGCGTGTTTTGCAGTATCTCTGGACTCCCGAAGCCCATGTCCGATAAGAGGATGTTGAAGGAGCAGTACAAGGTGAAAGAAACCTGGCGCAAGGTCAGCTTTGTAGGGCGCAGCGATGTATTCAGTACTCACGGCTGCCAGTAGAAGCACTGTATCATCCCATCCGTAGCTCTTGACCATCACTGCGCGCACCCAGGTTCGCAAGGACACACCTAGCCATGCCACCGCGAGGAAGGCCACGGCCACGACGAAGATCTGGTTGCCGCGATTGACCGATGTCTTATCGTTATCTCCAGAGGTCGACATGATCGCGGGTGCTGCCCGTGAGTGTTCGGTTGAGCAATATCGGTACTGTACTCCCAGGGTTGCGCGAGGTTCAAGTCGGTCCACCTGTTTTAGCAGTTTCCGAACGGCAGCACTCTTCAGATGTCCTGCCGGCGGGACATCT
>JAVRRP010000975.1:0-12361 GCA_036872775.1 Oleoguttula sp. CCFEE 5521 | reverse complement strand
AAGCCCAATTCATACCTCACTCATGACAGCGATCTGAACCCTCGCTTTGCTTCAGGCGTCCCGCCATTGCCACTCTCTACTGGCGGGTGACTTCACTGCCTTTGTGCGCGCAGACATCGCCCCCCGACCAACACCGCTCCGCAAAGACCCATCTTGATACCACATCATGATGGCTCCGCTAAAGATGGGACGCTGGTAGCTGTGCCACGGCTGCTGCTCAGAGCATGCACGTGACGCAACAATTGAAGTCGAGAGGACTTGTGAAGGACGCCTGATACGATGGCCGACACACCACCAACACCGCCGCAGGGGTCACTACAGCCACCTGCGATTAGTGCGCTGAAGGAAGATGCTGCAAAAGACAGTCAATCACGTGCTCAGATGGAGCGGACGATCAGTATGGACATCCGCGAGGAGAGGGAAGATCTCAAGAAAGCAGCCGAACAGTCTGTGAATGCGATCATGGAGATGGATCTGGAAGGGAATGTTCGATGGCTCAGTCCTTCATGGCAGGATCTTACAGGTCATGCCGCGAGTGAACTGCTCGGCAAGCCAATCGGCGACATGCTCTTGGGCAACACCACGATCTTCACAACTTGCGTGGACAGCATTCGGAAAGACGACTCGAAAAGTCAAATCATACGCTTCACTGTCAGAGCTCCGGCAGAGCCTGACAGCAGTCTCACTTCGCCGATTGAAGTCCGAGACATGGCTGCAGACGTTCCGCTTGAGAATGAGGCACCGGTGGAAGAGACAGCTCCTGACTCAGTGGAGACTCCTGATTCAGCAGAGGCTCCCGACTCAGCCAGGGCTTCCGATCAGGAGGTCACTCAGGAACCCGATACCGCCGAGGAGGAGCAACCCCAAGGCATATTCCTGGAGGCGCAAGGTATAATGGTGTACGACAGAACCTCGGGTGCTGAAAGTCACACCATGTGGATGATCAAGCCCGCGGTGTTGCGAGAGATTACCATCGATCTTCCGGATGTGTTGGTAGAGTCATTAGGCATCGGCGCGCAGATGTTGGCAAATTATCTGACGCTACTCGCTGAAGTCGGTGTGCACGATCCAGCAAGTCACCCGCCACCACTTCCGGTGCTGTGCCGTATCTGCGAGCGCTCCATCACACCTTGGTGGTTCGAAAAGCATACCGAGCTATGTTCACAGGAGCATCGCGCTGAGATGGAAGTACAGATGGCACAGGAATCGCTCAATGAGCAGCGATCGGCTTTGGTGAGAGTGTTGGATGCATTGGAAGCGCAGTCTCGGCACGCCAAGACTGGACCTCAGGACGTCGGCTCACCCGTGCCAGCACCAATTGCTGAATACAAAGGCATGCCCATCGGTTACAGCTCTACGCCAACTTCTGGTCCCTCGTCTGGCAGAGCTTCACCCGCGACCGCTCCTCAACAACGGTCACGAGAGTCATCGGCAAGTGGCTTCGGTCATCATCGGGCACGCTCCTTTGCCGTCCGGAGGCCACTCGCGCGCATTGTCGAGCTCGTGATGGATCTCTGCGACACGGCGATGGAGATTAGCACTCCGGCGATCAAAGACACCAAGGGCTGGGCACCTGGCGAGTTCCGCACGCAATCGCCGCAATCCGAAGGCCGCATACAACAAGTCATGCAGTGGCAGTCGCCCAGCATAGCGACTCTCGAGAACGAACAAGGCCTGGCTGTGCTCTGTGACGACACTTCAATGCTCGCGAAGGCGAAGCTGGACGCCGTGTTCCGTCATCGCCAGATTCTAGAGTACTCTGAACGTATCAGGGTGGAGTACGATGTACTCGTCCAGGAGTGTATCGAGGCGGCGATGCAGAAGGCTGCGAGCATCACTGCTGGCGAAGTAAGCGATTCGAGTGAAGGGATGGACGAGTTTCAAACGCCTGATGAGCAACCACTGGACATCTCGCCACGGGACCCGCAACAAGATTTACCGTCAGAGACTTCATCATTGGCTGATTCATACCCGTCTGTGCCGCTCCCGTCGGCCATGGCTATGGCGCTGCGCAATGTGTCCGACCCCATGCTAAGCCGACGGACCTCTTCGGTGGGATCTTCGAGAGCTAGCAGCCCTGGCGGCGGTCATGCCACGCCCAAGTCTTACGGCACGATGTCCATAACCGATCTGCCTTTCCCGAAGCGCGGATCTCTCGCGCCCGAGAGTGATGCTGGCGGTGACAGTGACAGCAGCATGCGATCTTCTGTAGCATCCGGCGGCCGCCGTCGCGCTGACTCACCTAGTGCCGAGATGAGTCTCAGTCGAATGGCAAGCACCAGGTCACGCGAGCGCAAGCGTAAGAGTCTGGTGCTTCCGAGCCTGATGGCTGCGAATCGTCAACCATCACCTGGCCGTGTGCCTCCAGGGCCTTCCTCACCTCTACGTATGATCAAGCCAAGGCTGCCAAGCGGCGCAGAGAGCATGCCATCTCCCATCACTTCACCCATACTGCACTCTACGGACTTCACGTCGCCTATCATACGAGCTCAGAGTCAACATCATCACCGCAGGCAGTCTTCCGCTGCTATGTCGGACGCAATGGGCAGACCAGCTTCTCCACGTCTCAGCACCGTCCAGAGCAATCCGCAGCCTCGCGCCGTGCAGACATCGATAAAGGACTTTGAGATCATCAAGCCCATTAGTAAGGGCGCATTCGGCAGCGTGTATCTCGCGAAGAAGAAGTCGACTGGCGACTACTATGCCATCAAGGTACTGAACAAGGCCGATATGGTCGCCAAGAATCAAGTCACGAACGTCAAAGCAGAGCGAGCGATCATGATGTGGCAGGGCGAGAGCGATTTCGTGGCGAAGCTCTACTGGACGTTCTCAAGCAAAGACTATCTGTATCTCGTGATGGAGTATCTGAACGGCGGCGACTGCGCTTCACTCATCAAGGTCCTTGGTGAGCTGCCGGAAGACTGGACAAAGAAGTATATTGCTGAGGTGGTGCTCTGTGTTCAGCATCTTCACGCGCGCCAGATTGTACACCGAGACTTGAAACCAGACAACTTGCTCATTGAGGCTAAGGGTCATCTCAAGCTTACTGACTTCGGCCTGTCACGCATGGGAATGGTCGGCCGTCAGAAGCGCATACTGAACGCCAAGCCTGGCGAGGCGCCTCCTGATCTTTTAAAACAAGGTCCTTTCCGCCGCGCGCCATCTGTCACTTCATCAAGGTCAACGTCGTTCGATTTCATGGCAAGCAATGGCTCTCCAGCGCAGACTCCTGCACTCACACCATATCCTGGTTCCGATTTGAGCCAGCCCTCGTACTTCAGTCTCAACCGTGACAGTTCGAGGGAAGGCAGGCGTACATCGGGAGGTCTACGTAGCGACAGTGGCGAGAGCGATGCACTGAACAACATGTTCCGGCGGTTCTCTGTGATTGACGGACGCACGCCCATCGAGGAAGAGACTGATGTTGAGGAGGAGAACGGAAGCCCCGATCCTTACGGATTCCAACCATTGAGCAAAGTTCCAAGTCACCAGCGGATTGACACGCCTCCAATTGCGAGCACAGCAATGCCTCCACCTCCCATGCATCTCTTCGATCCCGAAGATAGCAACAGGCGATTCGTGGGTACACCAGATTACCTCGCGCCAGAAACTATCAACGGCGCAGGGCAAGACGAAATGAGTGATTGGTGGTCTGTTGGATGTATCGTGTTCGAGTGTTTATACGGACGGCCACCTTTCAACGCAGACTCACCTGATCAGGTCTTCGAAAATATCTTGGCTCGCAACATTCAGTGGCCGGAGGACGACGACGATGACAATGCGTCGCCGGAAGCGAAGGATTTGATTGACAAGCTGCTGTGTGTCGACCCGAAAGAGCGTCTTGGATCAAACAAGGACGAGAAGTATCCGAGTGGCGGCGATGAGATCAAGGCGCATGCTTGGTTCTCCGAGATCAACTGGGACACCCTGCGCGAGGATGAAGCATCGTTCATACCAATGGCTGAGAACCCAGAGGACACCGAATACTTCGACGCTCGTGGTGCGACAATGCAGAACTTCTCTGCTGAATTTGAGGATCAGACTACATCACCGGCGCAAACGCCAGGAGCCGACTACCCTGACCGCCCGCACGATGCACTTTCAAGAGTGAGGAGCCAGGTCAATGCGGCTGTCAAGCGCAGTCTGATGCCTTTACACATTCCGCCTCACGTCAGAGACCAGAAAGCGCGACGACTAAGTGAGCCTGCCGTCGCTGATGACTTCGGCAACTTCTCTTATAAGAACCTGCCAGTCTTGGAGAAGCTCAACAAGGACGTCATCCAGAAGTTCCGCGCAGAGTCACAAGCACAGGGTCATGCGAAGTCCGCTTCGGTAGCTGGCAGTTCGTCGCCAGCATTCACATCTCCGTCTGTGGCGCCTTCGCTGGCCTCAAGTCCCGTACTGCCTATGCCGCTACACCGTACGCTGTCTGCCAACAAGGGCCACAACCGGTCACACTCGCCATCTACGCTCAGTCAAACCAACTCCTCGCCTAGCAGAGGCTCTCAGCCTGGATCTCCACTGCTTGTGTCCTTCAGCACGGGACCTAACCAGGAGCGGAAGAGAACGACAAGCGGCGCCGCTGTTCTATTGGGTCAAAGTAGTAGCTCACTTCAGCCGGGCAGCTTCTTCGAGCAAGTGCCACGCCTTCCGGTCACTTTCAAAGCCTCGGGCACACCCTCACCGGTCAAGAGCATGAAGTCCGGTTCTATCCAGATTCCGCTTTCGCAAGAGATGGCCAAGCAGAGGCAGTCAAGCGCCTCGTCGCCTCGACAGCGATCACACACTGTGGGTTCGCAAGATCAAGATGGCGACCTCGTGCCTGAGCTGATGCCCAATCACCACAAACGCCGCAGCGGAGTTTTCGATATATCGCCGTCTTCCTCCGATAACGAGGACACCAGGCAAAAAGCCTTGCTTCGTGTGCAGCGCCGGCGCCAGAGCTCGAGGCGATCTTCTCAAGTCAGTCTCATGGATGGTCCAACATTCCGCACGCTGGATGTGCTGGTCTGTGAAGATCACCCAGTGTCGCGACTTGTAATGGAGCGCCTGCTCGAGAAGCTGCGCTGCCGTACGATCACATGCAAGAACGGATCGGAAGCCATGCGGTATGCTATGTCTGAGGTCAAGTTCGACATCATCATGATGGAGTACAAGCTCCCGCAAGTGAACGGCGCAGATGTTGCGCGGATGATACGGGACACGAAGAACGCAAACTCGAGTACACCGATAGTAGCTGTGACTGGGTATCTCAAAGAACTTCAAGCACCGCACAACTTCGACGCACTCATCGAGAAACCACCGACGCGCGAGAAGCTCGAGAGTGCGATGGGTACGTTGTGTCAGTGGAAGCCTGCGCCTGACGGATGGAAGCCTTCGCCTGCTCAGCAGATCCCGATGAGCAACTTGCGACAAGTACCGCAATCGAGCTCATCTGCCGATACGAACAGTCCTACAAGCACGTCGGTTTCGGGAGTTGGAAGCTTCGGCACAGCGATGTCAAGCACCTGGAGCAATCCTACGCGCGGCAGCTCGATCGGCTCGCAATCCTCGATGGGCTCGCGCTTTGAGAGTATCCCACTCATCATCAGCCGCCAGGCTACAAGTGACTTCAGCGATCTCGACTTGGAGCGGAACTTCGGTGGTCTCGGCATTACTTCACCAACCTCTATCGTGCCTCCCGAGCTCGACTCGAGCAAGGCCAAGTCGCCGCCTCCTATCTCCTTGATACACCAGTCGTCAGCCCCAGCCAGTCTCGAAACTCCCGAGCCACCTGCAACGATCCGCAAACAGCCATCTTCCGAAGCCATAGCCGCAAAGCGTGCGTCCCTCGAGCGTCAACCTCATGAGTCCACGGCTGAAAGCGGTGATGACGAGGACGAAGAGTTTGGTCACCCTTCTCACACTTCTTCCGGCTCAGCTTCAGCAACCTGGGCACAGCAGCCAGCTGCCATGCGCCAGCGCAGCCCTGCCAGAGCAAGGAAGGAGAAGCGGGCCAGCAAGCTTGGTATCGAGATGATGCGCACCAACAGTCAAGGCAGCGTAATCTCGAACGAGGACATCGCGGCTCTTAAAGATAGTTCGGCCAAGGCTGCCACGCACGTCACCGACGATACAAGCATCGCTGAGGAGTCAGCTGCCGAAGTGGAGAGGATCGGAGGAAGCTTGACGCCGCCTGAGATCTTCCCTAGCGTCCCTGGTGGCGAGAGCAAGGTCATCGATATGGACGCTAATGGCTATGACTACCTCACTGAGCCACTCGCTACAGTGAGAACCAGGAGTCTGAGTCCTTGTGCAATTGATCCCGAGGCGACACCACGGCCAAAGCAGCACCCTCAAGAAGAGACCACTACTGGCACGGGAAGCGGCGAGGACTTTGACGAAGAGCCCACGCCGCGCGGCACGTTGTCGCCTTTGCACTAGGCGTGCGTGCGGAGGGAGGATTTTCGTTTGTACTAGTGTCATTTACAGTCGTTACACAATCTTGTCTTTCGTATAACATCAGCGGTAGAGCGAGCGAGGCGTTGGGGATACATGGTTGGGCTCCTGAGGGAGGGGACGGTATTGTGCTTCTACGTTGGCAGGCCAGAGACGGTTCCCGAGATTGAAGGGCGATGGACAGGGAAAGATAAATGGGGTGAGACTCTGATTACGCGCTGAGCGCTGTGTATGAGCAGATAGCGGCAGACTCCCAATCTTCCAAACTCAATTAGTCTCTAGTGCTCTCAGTGCCGTTCCCCAGATGACGAAGCTGCTATGCAACACAGCGTGCGCCCAGCTCATTCTTCGAATGCTGTCGAGTGTTGCAATGTGGCAATTTTACATTACTCGCATTTGCCGTTGCTACCATCCTTCGCCGCGGCTTTCCGGGCCCTGATCGCTGCGATGCGTGCATCAATCGAGCTCATGTCATTCCTGCGAGGCGCCTGCCTAGAGACATGGCCTCGTGTCTGAGGCCTCAGTCCTCCTGCACCAGCAGCATGTCCCTGCCTCTGCTCCGAACTCCAGTTACGCTCAGGGGTCCAAATGTGCTTTAGCACAACTTGTAAGAACTCGTTTTCCTTGGCTTCCTCTAATGGGAATGGCCTGGCTTTGACTCTTGCTCTCAGGTCTTCATAGGTGGCGAGTTTCTCGACTTTACCGCCCGTCTCCACCGCTTTGACGAAGGGGAAGATGTACACGTAAATCTGGTTGAGGTACTAGTGCAAATGTCAGCGTTGACTGCGTCTTCCACCTCCTGGACGGCTGTTCTTACTTCTTTGCACATTCTGATCGTGGTGCCGATCTCGACCTCTGCGTCCTGGCAAAGCTTCTGCCAGGCAGGCAGACTGGTGTTGTCGCCACCATAGCGCTTTTGGAAAAACTGATATATTCTTTCATGCTCTGCTTTCGCTGCGGCTCTCTGCTTTGCGCCTATGTCATAGCGGGTCTTGACGGGCGCTACATCCGTGTTGCTGCCTGCGATCTATACGCACTTTACGTCAGTGAATGCCAGGGGTCTGAGAGCGTGGAGGCATTGACGGAACCCTTTCACGTCCCTCTGCGACAGAATCATCGTTCGAAAGCGCCCACCATCCTGCCTTCCATGCATCTGCTTCGCCCCCGGAACGTGCTTGTGGCGCCTCGCCTTTGACATCAGGTGACGGCGGCGTGGTCACGGGCTCAGAGACAGGCTCAGCGACAGTCTCGACGGGCTCAGCGCCGATAGTTGCCCTGTGCCAAAGCGCGTTGAACCGCTCCTTCCAGTCATCTGATTTTATCGCTGGGCGGTCTTGGGACGCCATGATTCTTGTGGCGAGTGGGGGTGAGATATCCGGTCGAGTGAGTGATGCTGAATGTGTCGTGGAGAGCGAAAGCTAGACATAACCTCAGCGTGTTTGCCCGCCATGGCTGCGCAGGTACGCGCTTGTCTTGATCGGAAGGAAGGCACGACCTACACCATGTGGAGAGGTGGCGGACGACCAGTGTCATAGCGACAGTGTAGTATGAATATTGGCTACAATACAAGAAGAAGATGGAACTATGCTCACCATCGCAACATCCGTGCGAGCACATGCCCTCATCTCATCCTCACTGACTACACAACGTCAACTCAAAGCCGCATCATGACCGTGACAGCCGTATTGTTTCATACTCAGCTCATAGTAGCGTTTCATTACTCCCTCACTCTACGCCATCCCCGCGACCCTCGTCTGCCCTCGTCCATCCCACCCCTTCAGCCCGGTACCCCTTACCGGACTTCCTTCTCCACCTCCCTGCCCGTCAGCAGCCACAGCCCTCACACTGCTCTCCTGTCCCCAAGCCCGGCTTTGACTCAGATCTCCATCGACTCTCATTGCCGCGCTGCCGCCTCCGCCTCTCGATCCTCCAGGACTTTCCAGGTCGAGGGACGTGGGATTCTGGTTGATCTGCGGTACCTTGGACCGGTCGGCGTAGCGTTTCAGGATTTCTTTCGTTGTGATATCCGCGGATGAGGAGAACAGCGAGCTGTCATTGAGTATAAGGGCGAGATCTTCTGGTACCTGTTCGCGCTGTCAGTAAGTGGGGAGGAATCTGGGAAAGGAGAGGGGTCTCGGAGGATGAGGGGAAGAACGTACCTCGCACATGCTCTCATTACACTCGATCAAACTGTGCACTGCTTCGATCGCGAGGAATGATTCGTCCACATCTCCCATTCCCGGAGGCTTGCCCGGCCCTCCAGTGGCCGGGTCTTTGTAAGGCGAAGAGAGGACATTGGGCGCTATGACCGTGGCCAGGTTGTGCACGTCCATCTTCGAGCCGCTCTCTTCGTCCACGTGGCTGAAGGAGGAGACCCAGTTCATGAATGTAAAAAGGACTTCCATCGTGTCTCGGTGCGACTTGGGGAGCAAACAACAGGTCAAATGTAGCAGACGCCGTCTTTTATCGGTGTCCTCGATTTTTTGACTTGTGATCCACACTCGGAAGAGCTTGTGAGTTAGTAGAGGGTCAGGGAGCTCGCGTAAGTACTTTTTCATGAGCGCAGCGACCTGCACAGGGTTCTCCTTGCTGAGGTCGACGTCGACGACACCCTTCGCATCGATCTCAGCCTTCGTATCGTTCAATCGCTTTATGTTCCCATTGCTGTAAGATGATCAGTCTACCAGGTTCGCTATAAAGGATTGAACCCACGTTTTGACTTACCGTCTAAACACGCCTTCGACGCTCATATCCATGGTCTTCATGGCGCTCACAGCCTCCTGGACCAAGCTCGGAACCTTTAGCGAGCCTGGGCCGACGCAGTCGGTACTCTCCTCATAGTCGCGCTGCAGTAGCTCTTCTAGCGGCACGCCGAAGATAGCATTCTTCGGTATCTTTGATCGTTTCTCTTTCGGCACGAAAGCCTTCCCAAACTTCGACCAGAAAGTCGGCCGCTTTGTCTCGATGAGGTCGAGGAGCTCTTCCTGGTTGAAGTGGCCTTCGAGCAACGGCTCCATGGAGAGCACGGCGACATGGCGGACGATGAAGTACTCCAGCGCAGTGAGCTCGGAGAAGTACTTCTTCGTGCCTGGTGGGCGACCATCAGCGTTGGTGACGGGCTTGCCTTCCTCGGAGTATTCTCGGGCGTGGCCGCCGTTTACCATCTTCGGCCTTGGATCCTGAGGCACCATTCGCTGCCTAGCGTATCGGGAAGCATTCGGTCGCTGTTCTCGTGTCTGCTGCGCCTGCACGATCCGCGGAATGTCGTCCAAGGTCATGGTGTCCTGTCTACCGAAGGTGAGCTGGGATGTGATCTCGCCGTTCGCGTCGCGGTCCTCGACGATTTGGAACGTGCCTGTTCGTCGCCGATCTTTGCCGCCATCTGCGGAGTCTGGTCGTGAGCCTTCTGGTCCGTCAATAATCCGGGATTTGCGTGCATGCTTGCCGGCATTCGAGAGGTGTTTGTCCATACGAGTACTTCGCAGCCGTCTGATATCGCCCATCGTGTCTTCATAGTTGGCATCGTTCTTGCGCTCTGAGCCCGACCGCCCTGCGTAAGACTTCGACCGGGTGTTAGAACGTAGCAACGGCGGATCGCCTTCATTGCTCGGCGTATGGCCATCACGTGAGTCGTAGTCCCGCAGATTGGGATCGTCGCTCGTATGAGGCAGCGCACCGCTCGTCCGCAGAGTTGCGAGCAGCCTCGCATGAGCAACGCGCAGCAGATGTACGTACTGCTGCAGTCTACTGACATGCACAAGAGCACCAGCGCGTGCGTCTGGAGTGGCATGAAGCTCGCAGAAGACCTTGATTGCTTGCTCACTCCATCTCGCGTTGATAGAGTCGCCACTCATGTCTCTGCTGCACTTGTAGCACTTGACGCAAGGCGCGTGGATGACTCTGCCCTCTACCTTGAAGCACTTGTCCTCGACGGCCTTGTCGCAGACTGCGCAAGTATCTGCCTTTCGATCAACATATATTTGAGAGTCTAGGCGCGAGTCGCGGTTCTCGTCTTCGTCCAGTCGATCATCGAGGCTGTTGATGTCACTCAGAAAGGTCTCAAGTCCTTCACCGCTGCTTGTATCGCGCTCCAGCTTGAGTGCGCCGGACAAGCAGATCCGGATCATTAGCTTAAGGTAGTGCGCCAAACCGGTGACAAGGGACAGCAGCTCCTGTGTAACACCAAGCCTCCGCACGCCGTGATCCTGGCTCTCAGCCAGAAGCTGAAAGAAAGCCACAACCTTCTTGCACAGAAGCTTCGCCTCTCTTCCGTAGCTCAAGCCGGGATTCGCTATGTTGTCGAACGTCCTGACGCCCTTGTCCGAAAGCTTGTTCGATGGTCGAGCCATGAGTCTCCTATCCAAATCATCTGCAGCCGTGAATAGCACGTCAACGTGCGTGATGAAGTTCCGCGCAGCTACGATGCCTTCAATGTACGCTCCATTAGAGACGTGCAGAAGCATGTCCGAGATCCGTGTCGCCGAGCGCTCCTCAAAGCTGGACAGTGTCTGCCATATTCGATGCACTTTGTACTCCACTGCCTCCTCACCAGTCCTCACGGTCCTTCGCAGCTCCTCGTTCGCCTCATGCTCAGCAAGCAGCTTCTCCTGCTGCTCCAAGGCCGTCTCTTTCATCTCGTCCCCATCCGTGATCTTCGCCGGCGCATGCAGTCGTACATTCCAGTACTTGTGAATCATGTAGCATTCCGGATGCCAGTGTTGATTGATGCCATTGCGGAAGATCTCGACGAATTGTTTGAGAATCGCTGTCTGACAGCCGTTGCACTTCTGCGCGAACTGCGTCGAGTAGTGGTAGTGGCAGTAGACGCTTCCCTCATGCTCGTAATATGAGTCCTGGGCGCCGAAGACTGTGGGACAGACGCTACAGGTAAAGTGCTCGATGTGGTATTTGCGATCGAGCGCTGTAATGTAGGAGCCTCGAAGTGCGCCACCACAAGCGAAGCAGAGTAGATCCAGGCGCTTGAAATAGTCGGTTTCGCAGAGAGGATATTGGTTCGGTGGTTGATCTGGCACAGGGAAGAACTTCGAAGCTACTATCTTGTCGCAGTCCTGGTGTTGTCAGTACTACAGACTTGAGATTAATGGACTGGCCGACTCACATGACATGTGAAGCACTCCAGATGGTAAGTATCGCCCAACGCGCGCACAAACTGTCCAGTGAGATGATTCTGGCATTTGCCACACACCCGCTGCTCCCTTCCAGATCCACTGGGTCGTCTGCTCCTCTCTCCGCCACCCAGCCGTGGCCTCTCAGCCAAACTCTGATCCTGACTCTCCGATGTCCTCGCCACGCGTTCTTGCGGCGGCGGTTGTGTCGCCATGGCGTTGCTATTCGGTCCACTGCCGTCCCGTCTATGCGCCCCATTTGCGCGTGGCGATCGCTGTTTTGGCACTGGGGCGTTGTTCGGGAAAGTCCCTGCCGCCGCACCCAGTGGTCTGTCCTCCGATGGGAGACCCATCCCAGCGCTGTACTGGGCCTCCCTTCGTGTGTTGTTGTGTTGATTACCCTGCTGCCAGTTGTGCCAATGCCTCCAGATGGTTTACTGGTCTCACCGCCTCTCGGTTCAGTCGCGCGTTTGCCACCAGATCGTGTTTCCAGTCCAGATGATACTATCTCAACCCAGATGCAGCATACACTGCTATGCGAACAATCGCGCTTCAGACGCGGCTATGCAATGTTATGATCCGTCCAGTCAATGGCTCCGCTGCAGCAGTGTCGCACAACCTGCTTCCACGCGCGACCCAACACTTTCCAATCCCAGTCACCTTGAGATTCCAAGCTCCGCTGTCGACTCCGCTGATCGTCGTGAATGGGTGGATGTATCGAGCCGGGGTGTGAAACGTGAACGGACGATGCCGTGACAGCGGCTACGCCCAAAATAACAGCACACTGCCGAACACGG
>JAVRRP010000974.1:0-12373 GCA_036872775.1 Oleoguttula sp. CCFEE 5521 | reverse complement strand
TACCTGCTCCAAACAATTGCAGGCCCAGATCCTAACGACAACTACACCTCGGCGATCCCCAATAACGGCTCCGTGCCCGACTACCTTGCCGCTTTGAACTACGAGTCCTTCCGCGGCGCGCGCATAGGTGTTGCCCGCAACGTCCTCGATATCTGGGCGAAGTACACCGACGCCCCGGTTGTTGCAGCATTCGAGACAGCAATAGCGCAGATCAAAGCAGCCGGCGCAACGATTGTAGACGCGAACTTCACGGCTTTCGAAGCTTGGCAAACGGATAATAACGAGACCCTTGTCCTCAATGCTGATTTCCTCGCGAACTTGAAGACCTACCTCTCCGAGCTCGACTATAACCCCAATAACGTCACCGACCTTGCCTCAGTGAACGCCTTCACACACCACTTCCCAGCCGAGGACTACCCCGACCGTGACACCGCCGTCTGGGACGGCCCTCAGGGCGCCTGGACGCAAGGATGGGACAACACCGACCCTCGCTTCTGGGCCGCCTACCAAGCAAACCTGTACTTCGGCGGCGAAGGCGGCATTCTAGGCGCGCTCGAAAGAACAAACACATCCGCCGTCCTTCTTCCCACTCAACTTTCGCCCTCCGTCCCCGCGCTCGTCGGCAGCCCCGTCGTCACAGTCCCCATGGGTTTCTATCCCGCAAACTGGACCGTAACCATGAATCGCCGCCGAACCCTCGTCTCCAGCGGGCCCAACGTCCCCTTCGGCCTCAGCTTCATGGGCGCGAAGTTTAGTGAAGCGGAGCTGCTGGGTTTCGCGTACGCGTATGAGCAGCGGACTATGCATCGCAATGAGGTGCAGCCTTATATTGTGCCGAATCTGGAGTTGGGGGATTTTGTCAACTGACTACATGGTCCTGAAGAGGAGGAGAGGGTCTGCACAAAGGCTTGGGTTTTGAGGTGTGAGGAGTTTGAGAGGCGGCCGAGGGAATTGCGGGAGAGGGAGACGCCGATTAGGATGGGGTGGTGGGATGAGATGAAGGAGGAGAAGGGAGAGGGAGTGACGAGTAAGGAGGATATGGCGGAGACGTAATGATATGTAGACACTTTAATGACTCGCTTAGCACACTCTTCTCTCCAAGCGATTGTGGCCTGTACCAAGGAACGAGGCTGCAGTCCAGTCCTGCTGTTCCAATGATGCGAAGGTGTGGAGATACGTGCGAAAGGTCGGCGAGCTCACCACAGATTCTACCCCCTCATGAGAACTCGTCAAGCAGCTTCATCATCCTCTCCTTACCAGCCCACGCAGCACTCACTGCGCTCCTGGCCAGTCCTACTACTTCACCTTTGCTCAGCCCAAAGTGCTCCGCTGCAAGCAGGTATTCATTCGATAGAGCACTCTCGAACACGCCAACATCGTCAGTCCCCAACGCGACCTTGCATCCACTGTCGCGCCACATGCCAAAGTGATGGTCTGCAAAACCACCTTCGGTGAGCTTCGAGAGTACGTTGCAGCTGAGGCATAGCTCCAGCGCTATGTCTTTAGACTTGATGACTTCGACCGAGTGCGGAGGGACGTGAATAGCATGCCCGAGGCGGGATGGAGACCATGAGAGCAGCTCCTCGAGCTCGGCATTTGTTGCAGAAGTAGATGTCTCAGCGAAGTGGACTGTAACATTCAGTCCCGCATCTCTAGCGCGGCGGAAGGCGGGCGCGAGATGTGAGATCGGCGTGACAGATGGATTACCACAGAGATCAACACCCAGGACTCGCGACGCGTAGCCGGGTTCCAAAGGTTCTCGATTGGCAGTAGCGACGTCCACGACTTCTATCGCCTGCGCCAGCGTCATAGACCGGTCGACAGACAGTATCAGATGTGCCTCGAGCTCATATGCGTGGGCACTGTGGAAATAGCGAGCGAGATTCCAGCCTTCGATAGCCTGCCGCACGAGATGGACATACTCAGCGTAGTCTATGCCTTGCTCAGGAATGGCTCTGGGTGTCGTTCGGAGCTCGAGATACCTGACTCCATCTTTTCGGAAGTCTTCCAGTACGGACATGGTGACATCAACTATGCTTTCTGCATCATCGAGGAGGCGGTAGATGTATTTGTTGAAAATTTGGAAGAAGGACACCACGGTTGGGTAATCGCCAGCGGGTTTTAGAGCGATGCTGGGGTCTTCCAGGTCGAGACATTGCTGCTTTGCTTGCTTCCTCTGCCAGATGGTGTGCAGGGTCTCGCGGCGGACACTACCAGAGAGATGAGCATGTAGCTCAGCCTTGGGGAGCCGATGGCAGAATGCGCCGTCTACTGGGAGGTCCATATATGTTCTGGTCGTAGCTCGTTTAGGATGAGCTCGTTCCTGACCTACTGCAGCTCAAGCTTATCTCATGTGTTTGTTCGGATTTGGACTCGTCCCACTATGCGCAGGCATCGAGAGTTTTAAGAGGACGTTTGATAGCCATCTCTCTGCCACGTGCCGTTATCCCGCTCGCAGGATGATGGCCGCGTAAGTCGTTGTTCAGGTCGCGTCTGTCAAAGCTGTACCCTCGCCAGTCTTCCAGCCTCTCGAAGTCTACGGGCTTCACGGCACGATGTCTACTTCGTCGACTTCTACGTTGACTCAGACAAGTAGTCCGCAGGATGCAGCGATTCGCCTGCTCTGCAGACGCGGCCTCCACCAGCTCCTTTGGCTTCCCGAAACCTCACAGCACCCAAAGCTCCGCGTGACATTCTCAACGACCTCGAACTTCGAAGATGACTCTCTTCCAGCGATCCTTCACGTCGGCCCCATGTTTGGCACTCGCTACGGTACCGTGGAGTTTGATGCATTGACAAAGGAATGTGGTGTTCGCATGATCTGCGTGGACAGGTATGGCTCGAAATTGAAGCCTATATACGAACAAATCACTGATGAAAGTAGACCAGGATTCGGCGGCTCAACGCCAGTAAGCATCGATATACGGATGGCAGTCTGGCACGAGACCGTCCCAGCACTCCTCCAACGCCTCAACCTGAACCACGTCTCCCTCATGACCCACTCAGCCGGCGGAATCTATACGCTCAACACCCTCCTACACCATCGCTCACTCCTTAATCCCAAAACTCCCTACGTGGCATTCATGGGTTTGTCGACTCCCTCCTCAGACCTTCGCCTTACCTGCTTCCCACTGACCCAAGACCAGCCGCCTACGTCCCAATGACAGACTCCGGAGCAACCCTCCCCAACATCGCCTCCCACATCCCCACCAGCATGGTAGACTCGTGGTCTACAGTTGCAGGCTTCATAAACACTAAGATCATGCCCGCGACTTCCTGGTCTGGGGGCGCGCTCTCAGCTTCAGCAAGCTTCCTCACTTCGCCCTTCGGCACGAACGCCGGAGACTCGGCGTCCAGCTCTACGACGCCAGAGGAGCGGTATGGAGTGGACAAGGAGACTGCGAAGTGTATCGCAGACTTGTCGATGAAGTACATGAGTGCCGAGAGCATTCTCGGCGCCAATGAGGAAGCTAAGCTTTGTCTTCGGAAATGCGAAGACGCGGACTGGGGCGATGCAGCGGACTACGCTTCCTGCATCACTAAGATCGGTGAGCGAGAAGGCGAGCTCGGAGATCAGGCAAAGTTGAAAGTCGATGGCTTCTTCGCCGGCTCAGACGTGATGATCGGCAAGCAGGGTCAGGAGTTCTTCGAAAAGTGCTGGCGAAGCGATGAAGTCGCTCGACATGTTGACTTCGAGTCGCGGACGTACGAGAAAGCGGATCATGATAGCTTGATCTTAGATTACAAGAAGGGTGCTTTGCGAGATGTGTTCCGAAAAGTCGCGGAGCTCGGAAAGACGTAGCATTTGGGAGTCGGTCTACTCGTACTTCGCAAACACGCTCTTCGCCTCCTTCATCTCCCGTCTGATCGTAGCTTCTCTCGCTTTCCCTCTCACCTCGAATCGAGCAGGGAAGTCATACGCACATACGAGGAACCCCTCACAATATCCAGTCTCGGCACTGGTGTCCACTGTCACCTCCTTGCCTTCCTTATCGAGACCCGGCAGAATACTATACCCCCACAACAACTTCGCCATACCCAGCCACAGATTTCGCTCTGCCAAATGGATCCCAGGGCACAGCCGCCTCCCAGCACCATAGCCATAATGGTCCCGTTCCTCCCAAGGCCCGTTGGCAAGCTCCGGCGCCAACTTCGTCACGCCATCGAAGTGGTCCGGGTCGAACTTCTCCGGGGCCTTGAAACGCGTAGGATCGTGCTGCATACCCCACGCGTTGACGATGACTGTCGTGCCTTTTGGCAAGAAGAAGCCGTCAACCCAGTCGTCTTGGGCTAGCGCATGGGGAAATGCGAGGGGTGTGACGGGACGCCAGCGCATCGTCTCTTTGACTATCTGGGCTATGTAGGGCAGGGAGCCATAGTCGGACCAAGTCGGAGTGCGGTCTAGGCCAATGGCAGAGTCGATCTGGGCTTGGGCTTTCTTTTGTATTGCTGGGTTGGCGACCATAGCTTGCACGAAGGCGGTGAGGATCGAGGCGCTCGTGTCACTTCCGCCTTCTGTGAGCGTGCCGCCGAGGAACCAGAGTGCGTGGTCGGAAGTTTCCAGTCCTGGTGGAGGTTTCTCGGATTCGACTTGGTCGAGGACTTGATCCATTAGGCTGCCTCGAGAGCCACTGGCAGCGCGGCGGGCGCGGATATCGGTGAGGAAGTCGGCATACAGCCCGTTCATCTCGCGTTGTACATGAGTGGCTCGAGATCGCCAGTTGGTGAAAAGAGATTGTGGGATGTAGTGGAGGAAAGGGAAGATATCAACGGGTGGCGTGGCTCCTGTCTCCATTACGCGAGACCAGATCTCCATCAGGCTGTATAGTCTGCAACGTGCACCTTATCAGTACGGGAGATATACTACCGAGTGTCATGGTGGAAGGACTTACCGCTCCATGTGGCGCTCCTTACTCGTTGGACTTCGGATGCCCCAAACAATGCTCATGGTGACGCTGTTGCTAAACCGCTTGGGATGCTTCATATGATCCGCCGGATCTACGAGATAGTCATAGATCATCTGATTTGCCTCTGCCTCCTGTAGGCCGCCATACTCCTTCTCCACAACGCCCTCACGCAGGCATCCGTGTAGCAGCTTCCTTGTCGCACGCCACTGGTCACCATACTGCATCAACAATATGTGGTCACCCCCGGAGATCAGATCTGCGACATAAGAGACGGGTCGCGAAGCATATATTGCAGATTTCTTATCCAGCAGCTGTTTGACGAGACGCGGTGAGGTGAGAACGCAGGCTGTTGCTGAGCCGATCTTGAGCGTGTAGATCTCGCCATATTTCTGCGCCCATTGCGTGAACGTGAAGTGGGCGCCTTTCAAAGGGATCTGGACAAGGTTTCCCAGCAATGGGACTGTTGGAGGCCCTGGCGGAAGATTCTTTGCGCGGTGGCCCACGGTCAGGAGTGCGTAAGCGAAGGCAAGGAATAAGAGGCCAACGCCAACAAGAAAGAGGGTATTCATGGTTGCGAGAGGAATGGAGAGGAGGAAATTATTGGCCTTGCTCAATCAGGTCAAGACCTTGAGAGTACAGATGCCTTTGCTGCCAGCGAAAGAGATCGAAAGCTCGTTGCAATGGACTTGGCCTGCTTGGATCTCCAGAAGGGTATGTTCGAATAAGCACTCGGCTGTATGGAGTCGGTAGAGGGGGTGGGACATGCTGTGCAAGCTGTAGCTACAACAAGCTTCTCGCTTTCTCAATTGAAGCTGGTCCTTCTAGTGGTGCTATCGACTCAGCCCGTGGCTGTTTGTACAGCACTGTCGCAGCTACGAGAGCGCCATGCATGAACTCGCTATTGAGGATTGGAGCAGCGTGCCTCTCCATGTTACCTGAACATACCGCGACTGCCGTTCACTGATGTCAAGTCCCTCGGTAGGGATTGCGGCAGTGAATGTGAACGAAGACAGGTGCAGCGCCAGAAGAGGGGGTGGGCAGGATGGGCTAAGGCTGGCTGGTTGATTACATGAGATGGGTGCTCTCCGTGCTGTACTCTCCATAGCGCCACGAGCCCCTGATTCGCGGCGACGCGACTTGAGGTGTTTGTCGGCGGCGGAGGAGAAACTAGCGACTGGTACCGGAGCCAGCAAGACCCCTGCTCCCATCTTCGGCCAACTGTTCTGGAGTGCATCCGTTGTTTCAAGGCGTTTGCATGGATGCAGTATGTGTGCATTGTTGACCGAGAACGCTTGAAGTCAATGTGAGTTAGCAATTATTCTTACCCATCTTGAAGATGACAGGGGTGCAAGTTGTCTCGTCGACAGACGAACACGACTACGTGCCAGCATGGTATCACTGCCGAGACGTAATCTCTAGCATGTGATCTGTTGTCAAGCCCAGTGCTACTTCCTGCAGATGGTCACACCCAGGCCAAGCACACACTAACGTGCCTTCCTCCACAGCCATGTCCGCCGAACGCAATCCTTCCGCTGTCAGGAACCTCCGATCTCTATTCGAGAACAAACAACAAGAAGATCCCTCCCCCAGTACCCGAGGTCGATCACCGATTGGCAGATTGGGGAGCAGCAGGGACAGCAATAGTAGTCCACTGTCGAGGGTGAGAGCAAGCTTTGTCAGTGTTGACCGGAGTGGGCACATGGCCGTGTCGGCCGAGCAGGGCAGAGAAAGCAGCATGTCGGCAAAGAGGGAGAGCGGAGGGACGACGGAAGATGGGAGTGTGGCGGGCAGGGAAGTCATGAATGGCACGCCCTCGAAGGCGAGCATCTTTGGAAACGGCACGAAGGCAGACGAGAGTGCTGTTGACACGCCTGCTGCGACCCCAGCGGCAGAGAGGACAGAGGCAGAGACTATGCCAGGCAGCACAGGTGCAGCAAGCAAGCCGGACGGCCTCCCGAATGACCACGCCAGCGAGAACGAGTCGCCCGCAACTCTGAACAAGCCTGTCAAGACATCAGAGGCCACTGACAGGGCTCCAAAGTCCGAGCAACGCCTGTCAGATATCTTTGTCAATAGTCAAGAGGACTCGCAGCCAGCCCAAGAACCGACAGCAACGCCAAAGCCTGACCAGTTGAAGACCGAATCATCGGGCCCAATTGACGCTCAGGCAGGTGCTGCCCGAAGTACTCCTCAAAAAACGCCCGCTCCAGCTGCGCCTAAGGCAGTCAAGAGCCCTTCCAAGCCCAGCTCCGTCTCCACCAAATCATCGCCCAAGGTACCTGCAAGTCTCAAGTCCCCAGTCCCGGCCAGCCAACCCAAGTCGCCGCTCTCAGCCAAGCAGCGCTCACCGAAATCGGATTCTGCTCGTGTCATTGACCGCAAGGCGAGTCGCAGCTCCCTGACTGCACCCACAGCTGCCTCTGTAGCGCGAGCAGCAAGCTCAGAGAAGCGCGAGTCACTTGCTCACAAGACCAACAACGCCACGGCCAAGCCTCGGTCCCGTGAGCCCACAAAGGCAGCAGATGTCAGCTCCAGACTGCTAGCACCTACAGCGGCTTCACGAGCTCGACACGAGGCAGAGACCACCGCCAAGCCCTCAGCACCAGCACACAAGGCTCTGCCCACTCGTCCAAAGCCGTCTTCATCTTCTGCAAAGCCGACACCTCGAGGCAGTCTCGCAGCTCCTGCACGACCCGAGTCTCGATCGTCCCAGCCCGTGTCTCGGAAAGCTGCTGCTCCTCCCGATGGCAGCTTCCTGGATCGCATGACCAGGCCAACGGCATCGTCAGCCAGCCGAGTGCATGATAAGGTGGACGTGAAGAGTCCACCGAGGAAGAAAGGATCGGCTCCATCGAAGCCAAATGGTATGGCCAAGACTGGCTCCAAGGTCGTGGACAAGGTCAAGGACGCCGCTGGGAAAGTCAAGGAGAAGGTCACGGGAGATGAAGCGAAGGCGACTGGGGTCAACGGAGATACTCACGAGTATGCCCAGGATGCGCATGGCATGGAAGCAAAGGTCAACGGAGTGGACCACGGGGCGGAGCAGGAGGGTACTGCTACGCCCGTGACCAATTCAGGCGATACCGCAGCTGGAGCGGCGCTCGAGGCGACGCCGGTATTCGGTGAGCAGGAGATCAGATGAGCGTGCATCGCAGATCTACGGGTCTGTGGCGGTTTTGCAAGCGAGTGGGACCACGCGCGCATAGTCGGCACGGTTGAGTCGTATTGTGATCGAAGATTAGGCATTATACCAATGGGAGACAGCTTTGTGGATCGACTTGATACTTGACATACCCAACTGTCGAACAAACGAATTCCACTCAGATCACATCGGCGCCACGCCCAGCCCTCCACCTTTCTCCCTACTGACCTTCCCAAGCACCTCAACGCCCCCACCATCCCTCACAAGCTTCATGAGATCCTTCTTCCGACAAGCACCCATGTACTTGCACTGCTTGTCCCTGCCCACGAGTTTCGCCCCTGTGCAGCTACAAGCCCATAGTTCGCAGAGCAGTAAAAACAGTACCAAGGCTGTAACTGTGCCGACAAGCTCTAGCGAATTAAGATTTTCGGCTAACGGTAGCAGGATCAGAACGATAGCGACGGCGATGCGGTAAGCCAGACGTTTCTTCTTCGGGAAGCGGATGTTCGTAGGCGATTTGTGGATGTGACTGAGCGAGATGAGGGTCATGCAGAGAAGCGCCACACCAAAGCCGGCGGAGTAGAACCATCTGATCCCTGACGCTACGTGCTCTTCGCTGCGGTGTTGGTACGTCTCCGTCAGCATCTCCACATGCGCGTCCTCGGTATCCGTCGCAAGCACCAGTCTTGCCAAAGCCCCGCCACCAAGCACAAAAGACATGATGAATGGGAGATGGGAAAGCGTCCAGATCATCGCAGACCACTTGTGGCGGCGAATGGCGTGTAGAGTGATGTTTGAGGCGTCAATCTCGAAGTACAGCCAGTTGAATGCAAATGCTTGGATGAGGCCTAAGATCGCTTTGCCGAAGAAAGCGTCTAGCGAGGGAGTCGTGGTCTGATAGAGCATTGCCACGACAGTGTAGCCGAAGACCAGGGTCACGAAAGCAGAGGTGCGCTCCACGCGGTGCTCGATGTTTAGAGCTGGCATGAAAGCGAGATTTGCTTCCGCCCAAGCCTGCCACTTCCCCCCAGCCTGCTCCAGCCAGATCGCGAAAACAAAGTACATTCCCTGAAACAGAATATCCAATGTTAGTGCGATCCAGATGAGCGCTAGCTGATTTGGCCACTCGACGTAGATACTCCCGATCCATATGGCCGACGAGATGAACGTTAGCGCAATCTGGTAGAACATCACGTAGCGGATCATGGGGATCAGCCAGGCGCAGAGGATGAGGTACCCGCACATGTAAAGGCGCGCGGTGAGGTAGAACCAGATTAGGCTGGAGTATGTGTGCTCAAATCCGGAGACTATGTTTGTGGTGTAGCCGAAGAGGCAGGCGAGAAGGAAGAGGACGGAGAGGCGTTGGAAGATGTCGTCGGTTTCGAACCAGGCTATTATCATCGCCATGTCGTTCCATATCTCTGCGGCGATTTGTCAGTATCTTGGTTTGAGAGGGGTTGAGGGACAAGAGCGTACTCCAGCTGAGAGTGAACGTGACTGTGGCAATGTCAGTACCTACGGGATTCTCGCGTCGCAGCAACAGACAGAGCGACTTACTAACGAACTGCAACAAGCTCAACCACGTCGGATGCTCACTTGCCGCATCTCCGTTGACGGCGATGATGCCAACGTATAGCAGGTCGACGAAAAGCTACAACGCTTGTCAGCACGACTTACTACCACGACGGTCACGACAACATCTCACCTCAAAGCTCTGCACCTCCTCATACCCACTAGCCCGCCACAAAATCCCCTTATGGAAATACTGCCTCACAACAGGCACCTTGAAGAACTTCAACGGCGTCGCATACACCTCTCCCTCCTTCCCACTGAGGCTCGTCGTCTCGCTGCTGGCGCGTCGTGGCGTCGTAGTCCCAGATTCATTGGGACTCGCATCATCGTAAGATTTGATGTGAGCACTATACCCGAAGCGATCGAAATGCGCGTCTAGCTTCACGCCGTGCTCGGTAATCCGCCCTAACTCCCCAGACAGAGCGTCCAGCTCCCCTTGCACATCAGCAAACTGCGTCCAGATCTCGGCGTGCCGTTTCGACAACTCGTGCCGTCGGCCTTCGTGGTGCGTTTGTGCGTGCCGCACGGCTTCGAGGTGCTCCGGCGTGCCGGAGATCAGAATGTCGAATTCTTCGGCCGGGTCCGTGGGGAGCTGAGCTTGTAGGCGTCGACGCAGTGACTCGGCTTCTATGGGGTCTGTGGCTACGTGGATCCGTTTGCCGGAGGGGTGAAAGAAGGAGCGGATATTAGCTCGTGCTCGAGAGCCGTAATGGTGGTGCGGGTGTTGGGAGGGTGTTGTGGTGCCATCGTGGCTAGGGTTGCTGTGCGTTGAGTCCGTGTGAGCGGTGGAGAAAGTGGTAGTGGGTAGCTTCTCGGGGTCTAGAGGAGAGCCGGTGGGTGTGTTCGCCATGTTCGAGGAGTCGACCTTTCTCTCGTTGCAGGCCGTGGTGATTGCACGTCCAGCGGTTGAAACTAATCAGTATATTGGCACTCTACAGGAGAGTCCTGGAGACAGTCCAGCCGCCTGGCGACTCTGCAGACACTTCCAACGCGTGTCTAGTGATAGGTGCTGGCAATGTTCAGCCACTCTTTACATGCGATACCCAGTACCGTTCCCTCGACCGCCTCCCCTTTATGTTAGTCGTGCTCTACACAATCGAAGCATGAGAACGAAGAGGATATCATTGTACTACCTGTAACTCCTACACACCTCGGACCGGGCCAGCACAAACGCCTCCGGAGGATCTTGAGAACCCTCCCAGTCTGCACAAGCCGAGCTCACGCCACAGCTCCAACACAAACTCTACCTGGAGAAGCGAGGTTGAAGTGCCTGACTCAGCTCTTGGCTCTTTTAGTAAGCCTTGGCCGAGAGGCCTAACATCAAAGAATTAAGACGGCCAAGACCCTCACATGCAGCAGATCAGCCCTGGGGAAGCTGGGCAAAAGTATTTGATAGTTGTAAGGTGAGCTGAGCACGCAATGATACAAGTAATCTGCCTCTCTAGACTCCCGTCGCCTATGCCTCCGCCTGCCCAGCATTCTGTTGTCCGATAGTAGCTGCAACCCGATTACCGCGCATGCCGGGCTTTTCGTCGTTTCTGAACGCATCACAAATGCCATCACCCCATCGTACTCGTGCCTCTCTGTCTCCACCCAGCCTCAGCCGATGACAATGATGTCCCTGCGCTCTTCACAAAGCAGCCAAACTCTCGCCCTCCGTCTCATCGCTAGCCACCCCGAAGCCCGAATCATAGACCCGCTTCTTCACCTTCCTCCCACCCGCACCCTTCTTCCCACCAGCACTCTGCTGCGAAGACGATGCACCCACCGACGATTGCGTCTGCGTAGTCGTGATCTTCTTGCTGACCTGCATCTCGCTAAGCGTGTCCATGCCCTCCAGCTGCTCCAGGATATCGTCACCCTCCTGCTTCAACGCCTCGCCCTCAGCATCAACGGCCGCTTTAGCCCTCGCGAGCTCAGCCTGCAAGTTCTTGACCACATCATCAGTGCGGTAAATGTAAGCCTGGAAGCGCTGCTTGAGCGACGCAGACTGTGCAGTGATCTCCTCGACAGTAGTAGTCGTCGTTTGTGCCTCAGCGCGTAGGTTACCAATCTCCTCATCACGAGCGTCGAGGACTTCTTGCCAGCGGGCATCGGCTTCGATGGCTTTCTCCTCGACGATGAGGATCTTGGCCTGCTTGTCGCGGATGGTGTCTTTGAGGGAGTCGATCTCAGCGCCTGTGTCGGCTTGTAGCAGGAGGAACTGCTCAGCTTCCTCATTGACGCGGTGCTCGAGGCCTGACTTCTGCTTCTGTAGGTCGGAGATCTCGGTCAGATGGACTGCGATTGTGTGGTTCAGCGTCGCGATGGCAGCGTTGCGATCTTCGGTCTCGGAGTCGTGGAGAGCGAGAACTTGAGCGTGATCGCGCTGGAGGGTGATGATAGTGGTCTCGAGAGTGGTGATGTTGGTTTGAAGGAGGACAATCGCAGCATCGTTCTGCTCGCGACGCTGATCACTTTGAGCGACTTCGGCGGTGAGAAGATTCTCGGTAGCACGTAGATCGTTTTGCAAACGCACAATTTCAGCGTTCCTGTCAGCGACCTCGGTCTGAAGCTCGGCGATGCGCTCGTCACGCTCGGCAAGGGTATCTGCCATGCTGAGCTGCAGAACAGTCAGGTCCTTCTGCAGCTGGACGACGGTGACCTCGCGCAGGCGAGTGACACCCTCGGCAGCCTCGCGGCGCTCGATCTCATCAGCAATATCGACCTGGAACTGTGCGTCACGCTCCGAGGCGAGCAGCTCCAGCTCCTG
>JAVRRP010000973.1:0-12377 GCA_036872775.1 Oleoguttula sp. CCFEE 5521 | reverse complement strand
GCAGATATGCATGTGTACGCACAATCGCGATGTCCGCAATTGGGCCTTGCGACTCTGACAAAAAACGGCGGCTCTGGAGAAGGGAGCTTTGTAATTTGTCTGAGGCGGCACTAGACACCCTGAGGTCGACCGAAGGGCTGACTGAGCGAGGAGCAGCTGCGAGTGAGACTTTGGGCAGCGAGAAGTGTACCGACGTGTAGTGGCTTGTGAGAGAAGAAGATGTGATGGGTGATGGGAGGAGTTCGCGTGTCCGCTCGGCACAAGTTCATGAACCCAAAGCTTATTAGGCGGGACCTCCCGCTCGCTAATTTCCCCGACTTGCCGCATTCGAACTGCCTGGTCTCTTGAAGAGACATGCAAACATTCGGGATCAAACATGATACGTGAGACAGTCTCGCCTGGGGTGGACGAGGTGAAGGAGCCGATGAGATCGTCGACGCGTCTGTCAGGGTGTTGACATAGCTTCAAGCATGTCAGTGCCCCTAGGCCATCACGAATTGGCATCAGGTCGCACAATGTACCTGCCAAATGGAATTCTCGTGGGCATGGCTGGTGTCCGCGACGATGGTGACCTGGCCATAGGAGACATATGAGCAGGTATAGCGCCGCTGACTGCTCTCTTCTTTACCCGATCAATGTACTGTGGCATAACATGAACATCCACTTGGAGACGAGATAGCGAATGCGGCTCTTTCCACATCCCACTTGTGAAGTGACGTCGGAAAATAGATACCTGAGGTGCAGCCCACCAAGTGTTCAGTACCAGTGTGAATACCTGCCCTGTTGCATCGTGTTCTCATGTCATTCGCCTGAACCATCTTTGCACTCCTCGACCCGAAATCTTTCCCTCCTTCAGAAAGCGGCGACTCTCCATACACACATTAGGACCGCAAAGCGCTAGCATCCCAACAAAAGTCGCGCCGCGAGAGGACTTCACCGACTGCACACGACACGGAGAAGCCAGACTTGACAAACACCGAGAAATCGACTAGGAGTGCCTCTTGCGACTAACACTGACGCGCCGCCCGCACAAGCAGTGCAGACCCCTCGTCCGCCGCCGCTATGATGTCTGGAGAAGCATGGTATGCGCTGCCAGTCCTGACCCACGAATGGAACCCTAGGTACTGATCACGATACACAGGCTATTCCTCCTTGCAGTCCTCATCAATGCCGTCAACCTCTTCCTCCAAGTCTTCTTCACGATCATGTACTCAGACCTGGAGTGCGACTACATCAACCCGATCGATCTTTGCAACCGCTTGAACATGTACATTGTGCCTGAAGCAGGCGTACACGCGTTCTTGACAGTCTTGTTCCTGATAAATGGATACTGGCTACCGCTGCTGCTGAACTTGCCGCTGTTGGCGTGGAACGGGAAGAAGTATGTATATCCGGCCAGTCCTGAGTAGAGAGGGCTCGGCAACACGGTACGGAGTGGGGAACATTGATCACTGACAACATGTTGCTACGCAGGATCTTCGAGAACCAGCACCTCCTCGATGCGACCGAGATCTTCCGCAAGCTCAACACGCACAAGAAAGATTCATTTGTCAAGCTGGGCTTCCACTTGCTGATGTTCTTCTTCTACCTCTACTCCATGATCGTGGCCCTGATCCGAGACGAAAGTCGGTAGAACCCTATCTGCGGATACTGCATAGTTGCTGTTCACGCTTTGAGAATGTGGCGCTGATCAAGCGCCAGGTGTGCAAGGAGGGCTACCAGGAGGAGGAAGGCTACCGGCGTAAGTGGGAGTCGGGCCAAGAATGAACTACGGGAGAGCGGCGACGTGGGAGAATGATACAAGTCCGCAGCAGGGGACTGCGAGTGGGCACTTTGAGTTGAAGCTGCGCCGGCCAAGCGCTTAGCGAGGCGCTGTAGGGCGCGGGTTTGAATGGAAGTAATCTCTTGTACCACCTGCCTTTGTATCGCTACCTTACCCCAAATCTATGCACGATCTGCGCCGGGCTCCCACTCCAGTTTTCATCAGTAAAGCCTGAGGCGTGAATGCGAACCGCCTCACTTCAGCTTTCGTCATGGGTCCGTGCTTTACCTTCTGATTGCTACATGTACCTGCACCTCACCCATCAGGCTGTCTGGGTGTATTTCTTGTCCTCAGCCTTACACATGCTGGCTCTCAAAGCTGAACTACTCATCAAAACTAGCATCGAAAGCCACCCACGAGTCTCTTCCGATCGCCAGGCTGCCATACATCGATGTCGCAGGAGACCATGGACGAACGCACCTTCCAAGAGGAGCTGCGTCAGCTCAAGCTACGCCTCTCGCAGCTGACTGCTGATTCGCAAAGGCGCCTGATGCGCGAGATTCCAGAGAATCACGAGTTCTCCGTATGGAACGGTTATCACCACTACGTCTTTCCTTCGCAAGCCGACTATCTCAGATCTAGATTCGCGAGTGGTGCACGAGATGGACCTGCCCCTCATCGCCTGCCAACAACGTTTCCAAATCCCCAGGCTTCAGACCATTTCCCCGGATATAGCACCGAGGAGCGATTGCAACGCCTCCTAGATAGTGGAGCGAGCTTGCCTTCGTCACCTCAGCCTCAGCATCAGGCTGCCACGTTTTCGTTCCCGCCGACTGCAAGCATACTCTATGGCTCGTCGAACGATCAGTCCAGGCTTCCCTTCCACCACAATAACATGGCCATGCCCTCCGGTCCAATTTTCTGGCAGCTCATCTCGGCTCTCAAGATGGACGTCCGTCAGATCGACGGCAGGGTGGCGAATCTGGAGCAGAGTTGCGAAGACCTGGAGGAGAGAGTCGAGGCGCTGGAGCCGAGTAAGTTCACACCGGAGGGAAGTGTGGAGAGTGACGAGAGTGGCTACGTCAAAGCGGAGGACAGTAATGACATTGATGCGGAAGTGTTGTCGGAGTCTCACTCGCCTCGCCTCGATGACGACTTGGGAGGAGTGCCACATGACGATGCGAGGCATGGCTTGCGCTGCTTGTCCGATCTGCCCTGGTCAAACGATCGCGTTCGCTGTAAATTCACGAATCCGAGAGTGCCTCTACCGCCCAGTCAGCTTCGGGCGATGCAATCCTTGGACGACGTTCCATGCATATCTGAGGACCGTACCTTAGCTCAAGAGATACGCGCGGATCTCCCATCCGGAGTCAACTTCCGCGATCGCGAGATTGCCAAACTCGACGACCTTCTCCGGGATGCAACGGAGACGAACAGATCTCAAGAGGAGCAGCTCACAGCGAACGATGATGAGATCGCGAATCTGAAGCTTCGACTTCGAAATAGTCAGGCCACGGCAGCGACTTGGGAGAACATCGCTCATGAGTTGCAAGACGAGCTGGCAGAGAAAAAGCAGCAGCTCGACGAGTCGTATGGTGAAACGACCACCTTGCATGCCCAACTCTCGGCGAAGTGCACCGAGATCTCTGAGCTTACCGCAGACTACGAGGCAAAACTCGACCATCAAAACAAGCAGTTCAAGGAGTACACAGAGTCATGTCGCATGGGCGAGGAGCAGCTTCAAGAGCACAACATGAGCCTAGAGCAGAGCTTAAAAGCTCGTGACGACCACATCGCAAGTCTGGAGTACGCAGCTGAAGCCCAGTGCAACGACATCGCCGCGCTACAGCAAGCGCACGAAGCGTATGAAGATCAAATCGCCAGTCTGAACGCCTTTTGCGAGCAGAAGGCCGCGATCTTCCATGAACAGCAGGCTATCATTGCGCGTGGACGGGAGATGCTGGAATCACGCGACGCTGATTACGACGCGAACCACGTCAGGGCCGAAGAAGCGGAGGCAAGTGCGCAGCGACAGAAGGCTCGTCACCGAGAGACTATCTCGCTTCTCGAGATGAGTAACGACGAGATTGCTGCATTGAAGTCGGAGCAAGTGCGGAGAGAAGAAGTCAGCAAGGCACGGGGTGCCCATGTGGAGATGTTGCAGGCGCAGATTGGTAGGTTGCGATACGAAAGGGACAAGCTGAGACACGCGGTCGAGAAGAGCAAAGCATTCTCGACTCATGATGCCAAGTCCCAGCAAAGGCAAGACTTGCCCGAGCTTCAAGGTTCTCCTGGACGTGCGCACGTGCAGAATTCTCCAGGTTTGGAAGAAGAGCAGCATGGTGCTGCCGACAGCCCGACAATCGATGCTGGAGATATGCGTAATAATGACGCGCAGCCAATTGAGCCTTTCGCACACGCAGTGAAGATCATGAGAGACGGTACTCGAAGGAGTGAGATACCATCGTGGGCGCCACGCTCGATTCGAGGCTACTCTCGCCTCCCACACGAGGAAGCTCGCGCACAAGTGTGGGCACGGAACGAACAAGAGGGACTGAAACAGCGGCCACAGCATGAGTTCGGGGTGGCAAGTCAGCTCAATTCGAGATCAAGTATAGGGTCTACACGTCGACGCGACGATGATCGACCACAAGTCCGGTCCAGATCTCGAAGCCATCGCGACGATAGCTACCGCCACCGCGCGTCGAGGCATATGTATGGGCGCTCTGATGATCCGTCGGCCTCTGAGGACTCGACTGAGCGTCGATCGCGTCGCAAGCTTCCGCTCGACGCGACGTTGCTGCCTCCACTACCTGCCCCTGTCGAGCCGGCGAGGATGGAGAGCATGCCCAACTTGCGCGCTAGTACGCACGAGAGACGGTCGCGTACGGACCGGCATTCAGGGCTGTACAGGCATGCTTCCATGGCGGAGATGCCTAAGCGGAGATTGCAGGCCTATGTTGAGACGGAGGAGGAAGGCGAGGGTGGTAGGGGGAGGGATGGGAGTTTGTTGGACTGACGCGGCTCTCACATTAGAAGATCGACTGACAGAGGCTACATAGATTAGTTCGGGCAGCGTTATGAAGATCTTCTGTTCCTTCGAGCGTTCACTCGTTGATATTGGCCACAGCGTCTCTCCATAGCAGTACGCCATGATGTGGCGGGTAGGCATTGGATGCCGAGGCTTTCCGTCATGACATCGAAGTACTGCACCTCAAAGCTACAGCTCCGTGTCTTCACCGCCCTCGCGAGTTCCAAGTATCAACTTGCATCCTCGTCTCGCAGGTGTCAGCAAATCCAAATCATCCAAGTCTCGCAATCGCGATCGTTTCACGTAAACGGAGAGTGTCGTCCACCCCATGATCAGCGTCAGGGCACCCCAGAAAGAGGCGTCAGAGGCGTGGAAGAGGCTGGGATCTCACATCGGGACCTGACAGCCGTGCAGCACTAGCTTGGTACCTGGTGCCGTGATGATGTCGATTCGGAAAATGTGCGGAGTACGAGCGATGTAGCTGCTCCGTTTCACCGCCTATTCCTTATATGTCCTGACCGCTCACTTAATCGTTGTCCGCTAAACTCAAACTTCCACCGTTATGCACTGCTAACGAGGATCAAGACGTAACCTCGAGCACTGCTAGAACATGTCGATGTACGCCAATGAGCAGGCGAGGGACAGGTACCCTCGACCCTCACGCGATCGTCCGCCGAGGTACGCAGATGATGATTATGACGATCCGTATGCTCGGAGAGGTTCACGAAGCTCAAGAGAACCTCCCCCACCTTCAAGCAGACGCACTAAGGACCGGGACCGATACGATGCCAGCGATGAGGACGACGACCACGCCACCAAAGCGCCCAAGGAAAGTCGAGCGTCCAAATCTCACCGCCACCGCAGTCCAGATGTTCCACCGCCACCTATTGGCGAGAACTCCCTTGCCGGCGAGGACGATGAGGTCGACGAACCACCAAAGAAGTCGAGGCACAGGGACGACGAGGATCATGTACCCTCGTCTCGGCTGAAGGAACGCGAGAAGGAACGAGACAGCCATAGAGACAGAGAAGACGAGAAGCCACGACGACGCAATGGCTATAAAGACGCTCATGACGACGAGCCGCCACCCCCATACAAGAGCAGACCACGCCGAGACGAGTATGAGGAGTCGCCACGGAGCGCAGCAAGGCGACGTGACGACCCAGATCGAAAGGCACGACGAGGCAGCTACGGAGACGCTGCTCCTCCACCCTCCTCAAGACGACACCGAGACTCCCCTACCGACGACGCTGCTTCCCCGCCACCTCGGAGGCATCGATCCTCCCCACCCGAGGATGCTGCTTCTCCGCCACCCAGAAGACGCAGAGATGACCCTCCTCCCACAGACCGCGATCGCAGACACCGCAGCGCCAAGTACGATGACGAAGACACAGACTACGCTGCACCTCCCCGCAGACGCTCCGAGCGTGAACCACCTCGAGACCGAGACCGTGAGCGAGACAGGGACCACCACAATGACCGCGGCTACAAGACCGAGCGCGACTCAAGACGTCGCGACGACCCCAAAGAACGCGGCTACCGCACTGACGGCCGCGATGCCAGGCGAGACCGAGACCGGCGGCGGTCGGGCTATGATTCGCATGATGAGAGAGAACGCGAGAGGGAGCGACGGCACGCCAAGCGGGACAAGGAAAGGAGTGGCGGGAAGAGTAGCGGGAAGAGCAGTTCGAAGAAAAAGGCTCCTGTCGATGTAAAGGAGGTCATGGACAAGGGCAAGAAGGGGTGGGAGAAAGTGCAGCCCATTGCTGCGCCCGTACTGGGTCAGCTAGCCAAGGCGTACTTGGAGAATCAGAAGTGAGACATCGACAGGATCTGGTGTGGCTATCAGGGCATTGTATTGCATGTATAGGAGCGTTCATGATTACGGGTATGGCATTGCACTTCACGCTCCTGCGCAAATTCGTCCTCATCATGAGCAATCAGATGAGCTCTACAATAACGTTGCAGCTCCCAGTAACCCAAGAACAGCCACTGCGACCCATCGAGTCGCCTTCACGGTCCCAGCACCACCCTTCTTCGCTCCTTCACCACATGTACCATTACCTCCCGCGACGCCCGCAGTCACTTCGACGACAGCAGTCGTCAAAGCATACCCCACCTCACTGCTCGTCCTACTCGTGCTCGTCCCAATCACCACCTGAGCGGTGATAATGCACGTCGCACTACTTTGCATCAACCCCGTTGCAGTCGAGCCCGGAAGGTAAGTGCAGCTCGCCGCTTCCAGGACGGCTGTCCCCGAGGCGGAAGCAGAGGAGCCGTACATGAGAGCGGAAGGGGCGAGAGTGTACGTGATTGTCTGATCATTATTCGGTCAGTACGGAAGACGCAGGCTAGGCGACCGGACAGTCGGTGATTGCGTCTACGTACCGGTGCGGACTCATCGCAGAGCGTGTTCGATGGATCGGAGTCAGAGGTACATGCTATAGCCGCTGTGGTAGTAGAGGAGCAGTTCCCGATGATCGAAGCGGCGAAAGCCTGATCATGGCCTGGGTATGCTGGGTGGAGCCAGTTGAACGTTGGAATGGAGGAGGTTGACGTAGTTGAGCTGGAACTGGATGTGGAGGTCGAAGAGGCGAATACAGAGGGCGGCGTGAAGCCAGGTACTACAGTCGCACCAGATACGATTGTCAATGTCGTTGTCGATGTGCTGGCGTCTTCCGCGCTGGCTAGAGCAGCGAGAAGGAAGATCAGGGCACAGCGAAGCGTCATGACGGCGAAGTATACGACCATACTACCTGCCAGACCAGTATTGTAAAGTAGTTGAGGCGCTGGCGATGAGTATTGTCATTTGCACGCTTGCTCGTGTAGTGGGTGTCCAGACAACGATGCTCGCATTCCAGTGCTTGCCAAAACAGTACAACACTTCTTCAAGTCAACTGTGTATAGCTTTTGGATTCACTGCCAAGTTTCAACAGTGGTTGGCATAGCTATCAGATGGACGAAGGACTCGGTACCGTTTGGGCTGTCCATAGTCTCGTCGATCTCACTTACAGTGCAATGCGAACTCACTATATTGGGTGTAGCTATCGGAGCATGAGTTTACGGCCTGTCTCTTGAAAAGAAGTCTGGAAATCCTTGACAGCTGTCAACAGTGAATCGTAGAAGGCTTGCAGACATGTATCGAGATTACAGTCTTCCTGACCGCTGTATAAGTAGCTCTCGAGTAGCTCATCCGCAGTAGACATTCGCTGGGCAACCAATCGCTGTGCCTTTGAAGTTGCCAGATACGCCGGCGACCTGTAGTATCGCTCCTGTCACATGCGTTAGTACAAGCCTTGTACATGTAAGATGGACAGAATAGATTTCTTACCTACGATGCCCCCCAATCCCTCGCCAGCGATCATCCCAGCCGCGATGGCGTAGCAATAGAACCCAAACGCAGCCGGATATTTCCTCTGCCACACGAACGCAACAGTGGCACCGAACGCCACAGCCATGGGGTACGTCGTAGTGTTCAAGATGAACGCAATGCCCATACTGACCAGATTGGGCACAAATTCCCAGTACTTGATCGGGATGAAGCGGTATTTGACGAAGGTCTGCACGAAAGCGTAGACCAAAATAGCAATGCTGAAGTAGCCCGAGCTGGGCGGGATAGGCAAGCTTGTGCTCGTGACGGCGATGGCGATGGCGCGATAAGGTCCCACGTCCGGCGCAGGGAAGGCGCACTTGTCTTGCAGGCTGAGGTCGTTGATGCAGGGGTACGCTTCAGAGAAGAGAAGGTACATGGCTGTGCTCATGAAGATCGAAACCACAGCACCACAGCATTGAGCGTAGAATTGGACTCGGGGCGCAGCGCGGAGGAGATGTGTCGTCTTGAGATCGCCGAGCATGTCGACTGCCTGTTCGGAGGCGCCTAGAGCAAGCATGCTACCGGTGATGTTGAGAAGCTGCTGCTGCTGGATTGTGCCGTTACCTCTATTGACACCACCGATCACTAGCTGGGAAGCATTGCCAATGGACGTAACCGGGGTGATATTGGTACGTCCACAAGACTCTGCGCCAATGAAGGAGAAGAGGAAGGCGAATACGATGGCTAGAAGAACTACACCGATGTTCTGATCGTACTGCGTTCCGAGGATGGCGCAGGTGAAGATGATGCTGAGCAGGATGCCACCTCCCCACATCCAAGCGGGTACGAGCTCGTCTGGCGTGCAAGGCTCCTCGATTAGCGTCTTTGCTTGAGGATCCGGCTTTCGTCTCAATACGAACCTCCAGATGGGCTCCAGTAGGTCCGCAAAACTAGCGAGCACGCTCTTATAGTTCGCAAAGAGCTCCGCAAAAGCGCCCGCGAGGAGCAGACAGACACCAGGCCACAGCATCCAGTACCTTGGGCTCGGCTTTCCTACTGGATCGTCCAAAACCATAGACATATAGTTGATGTAGCCGGGATACTCCTTCGGATATAGTTCAGAGCCGAAGGCAGTCCCCGTGGCGACCAGGACTGGACCGATGACACCCCAAGCCAGTACAGCGCCGCCGAAGAAGCTGTATGCACCGTTGAGTCCGATAAGGGCGCCGACGCCGATGAAGGCGGGTGTGAACTCCCAGATGAAGTTCCAATTCTCCAACTTGATGGCGGACTGCCAACCAATCCGATACCTGCGAGTAATGCATCAGTCTCGTCAGTTAAAGGGAGCTCGGGGTCCCTACAGTGTCCACCCCCAGTGCCAGTCCCACAAGATGCCAGGCGCGTACTCGGCCACACACTTGAAGGTGATACTGGCGACGAAGGCGATTGCCAAAGCCCTGGTCTTCTTTCTCGCATTTGCCTCAGCGTTCTTGCCGCTGTGCAGACTGTGAATCGCTACAGCCGCAGCAGTCGAGCTTGGGAAAGGTAGCTTCTGCTTGAGGATGTAGAACTTGCGGAGTGGGATCGAGAAGAACATGCCATAGTAGGCGCAGCAGATAGTCTAAGTGAAGTGTCAGCTTCTTTGTACTGCGACATCGAGGTATGCCACCTCCGCTTCTCCAGAAGTGTGAAGCGTCAGCAGTGCTCTCATCAGGTCATCTGCGGCAGTGGAACGCTGACATGCCATGTCCGTGAGAGTGCAATGTTCGGTGCGAGACTCTAGAACCCACGTTCCCTCCCGCAGACATAGAGTGGCAAACGTACAGACGCAGGTGCAAGTCCAGCAGCATGACAGCGTTTAGACTCCTGGGGAGGGAGAGGGAGAGAAGTAAAAGACTTACAAACGTGATGAGCCGACCAAAATCCTCCTTCGGCGACTTCATTAGACCGAGCTGGTAGGCTGCTGGGAAGCCACTGACGAACAGCAGACCGAGCGAGCCAGCCGCGGTCGCAGCAGACTGACAGCACACATTCTCCTTAGGACCGAAGTAGCCACCGCCGAACTTCTCAGGCAGTACTCGGGACATTGGCTTCAGAATCGCGAAGCCGAACAGCGAGCCGAACAAGCTCGCTCCGAACGTCCACCCAGTCTTTAGGCCGAGATATACACTGTACCAAATCAGTATAGCACGCTGACACTGCATGAGCAACATACTTGGATGCCGCAATGACTCCCCCGAGCATGCAACCCACAAATACCGCTCTGAAGGTGAACTGGTGCTCCTCTGGTGCATCTGGGTCCTCGGGGAACTGGAACTCGTGCGACAATTTGTGGTTGTAGGGATCGAGACTGTCGACGCGTGAGGTCGTCGCCACTAGAACATCGCCTTCCTTGGAGGTGATAGTCCGTTCGATTGATGAAGGTGTGGGCGATTCTTTCTCGAGCGCCACCTTCTCGAGATCAGTGACCAAGGACTCTTCCACGTCCTTCGACAAAGCCGTCGAGGCACCGAGGCCGTTTGTATGAGACATGATAGAGCGACTGAGAGCAATACCTACCTCAAAGGCGAAGGGCTGCACAGGGCGACACATATACCCTGCGAAGTTGTGGTTCGCTGCCGACAGCCGCCTACGACACAGTGACCACGCATGACCGATCATGTCTCTGTACCGGCGGCATTGTAAGGTCGAACCATGCAGCCGTGACATTCTGCTACGGGTTGCACGGGTAGTGATAGCAGTCCGTAATGACTTTCGCCGATGCTGTAGTGTCGTGACGATTCGAGCTGCCCGATGCAGTAATGAGCTGCAGAGTACCGCCAGCTGCACCTTTCAGATCGATGTCATGATAGAGAAGAGATCGTTACAAGCTTTGGGAGCTTATCGCTTGGCTTGCACAAGCAGGTGGTAGTGGGGTCTCTTTTGCCCGAGCACATGGCGTCTGTCGCAAACATCTTCTGCGTGGTAGTCGGCACCTTAGCCGTTGCCATGCGTGGTGTTCACATGTTGCATGGTCGTTCTTACATGTCGTGTGGTAGCGCTAAAGTGATAAGACACCATGAGCGGCGACTCTGCTCCGCAATTGCCGGTTCCTGGTTGGCACTCGTGAGCTGTGGCACGTCAATCGAAAGCCCGTTCATTTCACAGCCGCACAGGCCATGTGCATCTCCTCACACATTTTCTGCTAAACGCCACTCTCCCGGTGTATTGAACATTCTTGTGCTGTCGACGGCGTCGCAAATGTCGTTCGCTCCCGCTACGCGATGAAAAGACCAGGTGGCGTCTGTTAAAGGTATACACACGTTGCTTATTATCTCTCCGTTGCACTCTAGCCAAAGATCTCGTTATTGCGGTACAAAAGGTAGGTGCATGAGTGAGGGGCATTTTCCCTTGAGAGTCAAACTTTGGCAAGAGCCGAGAGTGATGTTTCGTCTTCGATGTAGACCGGTGGGGACAGGCGTACAGGCCAGGTCTCGAGCATAGTGTTCCAGAAAAGGTCTGGTCAGATCAGCTGCCATGCTTGTATGCTAGCATTCCTACTGTCCCAGAACGCTTTCGTAAAGAAAATTAGACCCATACGCTCCGCGACGTTACCAGCAACGTACACAGCCATGGCCAGTACAGCTTGACCGTCTTGCCAAAGGTTCGGGGCAAGGCGATCGAACTCGTTCTGTACGTCCTCACTAACGTCTCGATTGTCTAGCGTTCTCAGTAACACATAGCGATAATTCTCGACAGTGTCGCCGCTGAACGGCTCACCGTACAGCAGTCCACAAGGTTTGCTGTCAGGATCTGGCACGTTCTGAATCGTTGCGCCTATACGAATCTTGTCTGCGGCGTGCACATCCTCGTACAGCTCGCTGACAAGAGCCATGCTACCGCTACTTCCATCGAGATCGAATGTCTGTGGTCCGCCGCAATTGATCCAGCGGAGATCATGGCTCGCGATGGTTGGCGCCGTGAAATCTAGGAAGCCTCTCCGGCAACGTCTCAGGAAGAGAGCAGAGGTCATGTGCTGATCAATGCCGCGCTCTCTTTCGGCCTCTTCGTCCAAGGCGGGCTGCGTCGTGATCTGGCATTCGGGATCCAGCTCCCAGCTGCCGCTAGTAGCATGTACTCTAATCATCAGTTCAAAGCTGACTTGACTACGCAATCGAAGCCAACTCCATGAAGGGAAGGCGTCATAAGGATCGGGCACGTAGTCCCAGTACTTTACATGCGCAACGCCATCGGGTGTAGATGGGGCTTCGAGGATGCCAGCGCTAGCTTTA
>JAVRRP010000972.1:0-12380 GCA_036872775.1 Oleoguttula sp. CCFEE 5521 | reverse complement strand
CCTTGATATTGGTCAAGTCCGGCGCCTGAGCGCGACTAGAGATGGGCGCATTCTGCGCAGGTGTGTTTTGTGGCGTTCTAGTAGACATCGTGTCAGTCGTCTCGGTAGCCGTATGTAGCCTTAACACCATGTATGTGCAGTATAGCAACGATGCGATAGATAGATCAGTACAGCAGCGGAGAAAAAGAGTGAACTCACGGTGCAGCGGCAAAGTTGCCAGACTTGCCGGAGATGGGTTGGCCAGACATGCTGGGAGGATGCTGGTGCGGGTGTGGACGGGAATGAAAGTGATCTGCAGCGCGGCGTAGATTGGGCGTGATGTGGTATGTGGGCGGGAGATGCAGTGCGGTTGTTGGTGCAGGGTGGCTTGTTGGTAGAAGCTGCGGCCCAACTCTTTTTCCTCACCCAAGCGCGTTCTTCGGCGTAATGCGGGGGGGCGATTTCTTGATGCCTGATTCGTCAGGTAGCCAGTCAGGCAGAACATATGCTCTCGGGAGTCTTGAACCTGTCGGCAATGCCATCGGTCAATTGCTCACGCGTACGCTCTTCGTCCCTACCCTTATCGGCCTACATTCTGCAGTCATGGACCAAATCGACCCAAACACCGCCGCAGCCCTACAGAACCTCTCCCCAAAGGACAAGCAAGAACTGAATACATTCGTCCAAGGAGAATCGCAAAAAGCCCAGATCCAACACAGTATGTCCTTCTCTCCACAAAACCGTCCCGAACCACCCTCTAATATACAACGCAGCCATCCACGAACTGAACTCAATGTGCTTCAAGAAATGCGTCACCTCACGGATCTCCTCTGGCTCCCTAGATCGCAGTGAAGAGCCCTGTATAAAGAACTGCGTGGACCGGTATATGGATGCGAATATGACTGTTATACGGCACCTTGAGAAAATGAGGACCCTGGGATGAGCGGACCTATGTAAGGGGAGGTACTTTGGGACGGCATGGCCCAATGCGAAAAGCCTTGTTTGAGATATGAGAAGGGGACCTCGTCGCAATAATATCTATGACGAACATATGTTCAAGTGGGACAACGGACGTGGCGCAGTGTATGATACGATGCGGGCAGTTGTACAGCATGGGATAGAGCGTGGCGGCATTGTGCATTGGGTGGCTAGCGGCTCCGGGAGCGCGCTGCAGTACAGCTGTATACTACCCTCACTTTTCGCCACAGAACGACTACGTGCGTCGTCATGGCCGAGAGCGATGCTCGTGAATTTGCCGCTGCGTGCCCTTCCAACGACCCGTCCACCCTGGGTGTTACACCGTGCCTCAGCATCTAGACGATGGCGAGCTTGGTGGCCGCAATGTCAAGCGCATCCACATCGGGTGTCAATCTCGCGAAAGCCTTCTTCGACCCATCAGGCCTATCAATGGTGTCAGTCACTGCCCTTCAACCGTCGTTGCGTCTTCGTCCTTGACCTACCGAATAAGCGTATTGAGCTTCACAACCTCAACCCCATACAACTTCCTCAGCGCATCCTTGATCTGCCTCTTATTTGCCTTCACATCCACAATAAACACAAGAGTATTATTCTCCTCAATCTTCTTCATCGCACTCTCCGTGTTCAACGGGTGCACAATGATCTTGCCTGCATCGAGTTTCGGCTGGCAGGGGATAGACTTGCGGGGGTAACGCGGTGTGCGGGAGAGCGTGAGGGTCTTGGGGCGGTGGAAGGACGTCGAAGTGCGGACTTTTCGGACCTTGTGCGAGTTGACCTGTGGTGTGAAGACAGGCCGTCAGAATGATGAACCCATGGTTAGGGTGTCTGACACGCCTCAAGGGAGGGGGTTTGGGAAGAAGCTTACACCGCGGAGGGCGGCTTTGGCAGCGGCGTTGGCCTTGGTGGACTGCTTGCCGGGCTTCTTCGCGCCTGGGAGGGGGTGTTAGTATGCGTTTCTGATTGCTGGTGTCGGAGCGCATAGTCGCCCATGCTGCGAATGATGGTACAGCGCTGCACTGGCTGACGACTCGCTGCGTGATTCGTACCCTTCTTGGTCTCTGGCTTTGGAGGCATCTTTGCGGTATTCGACTTCGTTGAGTGTCGTATTGCTCGTCAAGGAGTCGCTGTCGACCGCGCTGTGGGCACTTTGAAAAGTTCGAGGTGGAGTGCGATTTCCGGTTGTGACCGAACTTCACCCGTGCCAAGCCTCGAGCGTGTGGCTTGCGAGTGACAATACGCATGTCTGGTTTCAGCACTTGAACGGTGACATGAGTACGTGAGTGATGGAGATGATGTAGTGGCTGCCTATGAGCGTAAACGACACTTTCTCTGCATCTCAGTTCGCTACGCTACGCTGTGCAAGTCATCAACTCATCCCAACGAAAGCATTACAGTGTAGCAGAAATGCAAAAGTGCCCATCGCGGCGCTCGTCCACCCATGCTCGAAAATGAACCCGAGTGCTATGCCCTTAGACGCCATGTAACCCACTTCAACGATCTAGTTTGACCTCAGACGTTCAGCTCTTCTCGTCGTCCCCTTCTTCGCCGACCCTGGTAGCCATATAAGCAGCCACCAACGTACACAACCCTCCAAACCTCAACACCCAAGCCACACTATCATCTCCCACAGTTCCTCTCGGCTTCTGCAGCGCTCTGAAGATCATACTACTGACCAACGTAGCAATGACCTGCGGTGCTGCAATAGCGACGTTGTGAATACCCAGCACAACACCAGCCTGATCCGCGCCCTCGCTCTCTTCTTCGCCATCCGCAAGCGCACGACCCTCAACTGTGTTCGGAGGCGGGATCGTCCCACGGCGGATATTATCACGCTTGGAGATCTCGGCTGCGATGAGAGCGTAGGGTGCCCAGTTCGTCATGGCCCAGGGGATGCCGATGAGGCCAACGAGAATCGTGGCCTGGCGAGTAGAGTGGATGAAGAATGTTGACCAGGACAGCAGGGCGAACAGGACGTGGGAGAGGAGCCAGGCGCGGCGGAGCGTAAGCCAGGGGATGCTAGGATCGCGAAGGAAGGCGCCGATACGCTGGAGGATGCTACGCTTTGACTTTGACTTCTGTTCGGAACGCGTGGGGCGGTAGCCGAAGTAGTCACCAGTGCCAGTCATGCCGCCGGGCGTAAGGGGCGTCTTTGGGGTACGTGGAGTGCGAGGCGTCTTACCGCCTGGTGTACGGGGAGTACGTGGTGCTACGGCCACGGGCGTGAAAGGCGTGATCGATCGAGGCTCCTCCGACTCCGAATGGAAGCTCTTAGCTACGATGAAGGGGAGGAAGACACTCGAGGTGAAAGTTGCGACCGCGAAAACGAGGAGGGCGAGTGTGCCTGTGCGAGTGCCCCGTTCGTAGAGCGCGTCCAATTCCTCAGGTGTCATATTCGGATTCTCTTCGAGGTACGGCTGGACGTAGATCTCGCCAATGTAGGTTGTGATATAGAACAAGAACGGGAACCAGCCAATCCATGCGAAGAATTGCACCTGACAGATGCGGCTGATTTGCTTCGGCAGCTGATAGATGGACCGCCACAGACCCTTGAAGAAAGCTATGACTCCGGACTCCATCACCTCGAGCTCGTCGTCCAACCGCGGATCGCGCTCGCTGATGCTGAGACAGCTGATAGCCAGAGTGATCGCCATTGCCAAACTCGCAATCACACACAAGACCTTGAATTGCGTGTCGCCGAAGAACCACAAGTACTTGGGCAAATTCACATAACCGAAGAGGTAGCCAACAATATTGCCTACGCCCGTCATGCGAGACGCCCAAGCATTTGCCGTGTCCTGCTGGTGTGTCGGTGCGTTGTCTACTATGAACGCTCGGATTGCGGCCTGGATGCAGTTGATGCTGAAGTCTAGGACGTAGATCATGAGCACCGCAAAGACGATAGCTGCAGTCGCAATAGTCTTGTCGTCAGAGGCGATTCCGAAGATGCTCCCTACTCCTCCGACAATCTCACGAGTCCACGCAAGCAGCATGAGCGAGACGATGGTGGCAGCAGCGCCTCCGACCATGAATGGACGGCGCTTCCCGAAGCGTGAGCGGCATCTGTCGGATCTTATCCCAACGTACGGCTGCACAAGCGTTCCAGAAAGTGGCCCAGCGATCCAGACGAGGGCGAGTAGTGACTTGCTGACACCAAGACCTAGCAAGTATGGCGAGCCGTTCGAGAGCTCGACTGACCAAGCGATTTGCAAGCTGCGATTGTATGTGAGCAACTATTACATGGACCTCAGTCATGTCCTCCACTCACCCTCCGATTGCCATAGTAAGCAGTATGAGGTACCACACGCTCTTCGTCTCCTCCGTGTAGTCTTCATCGTCGTCCCAGTCATCTCCACTGTACCCACTCATAATACTCCTGCCCGATGCCAGTGTCTCGACCTCCTCACTGCGTCGTGGACTCGACCCCATAAGTGGCGTCTGCTCATTGAAGCCTTCCTTCAGGCGATTGCTGCCTTGGCTGGTCGGTCTGTTCTGTCGAGAGAATGGTCGGGCAGGAGGTGCCTGTTGATTTGACGGTCGCCTGAATGATACCTGCTTCTTGGTTGCTATCGAGAGACGCGGTGGGGGTGTTCCCCGTCGAGGTGGAGTGCCAGGTGGTGAGGAGGAAGCCATGGCGAGATATGTATACTATGAGGGGTAGATGCTAGAGGCAGCGAGTGGCAAAGTGTGCGACTTGTCGCTGGATGTACCAGGCAAGGGTATGCTCAGGCTATGTATTAGGTGGACGTAAATGTCATGTTCGCATGATCACGAGTCAACTGAAGGTCGGGCGGTGAAGTCTCGGTGGCTCGAGCCTGGTGGTATGGGTCGTGTGAGCACCTCCAGATCCGAACGTAGCAACCTTGGTGGCTCCAAGAAACTCGCCTGTAACGACGAGTGTCTACCTAGTCAATCTATGAAGCAGCAGTTAAACAAAATTGGGACGAGGAATTTCTGGCGGTAAAATACACAAACCTACACCCATGTCGGCCGCCCTCATCAGGGAAACGGCAGGCGCGGAGACACAGACTGCGGCGGTGTCTGTGCCCACGGCTCATGCAAGCCATCTCGGCGTTAGCCTCGCGCAACGGCCCTTGCGAACGGCCCGGATGTCGAGATCGTCCATTCGAGGATGCCTGGGTTGGAGTGAAACAGTTACAGAAATCCCAGGAGACAGCCTAGACTGCAAACATAACTACGACTATCGACTTAGACGTCTTCAGAAAGCATACGCCAGGCGTTTGAAGCAGCCACGCGCTCGACTGGCCGCAAACTGCAGACATCCGGGACCTGACAGCTGCACTCACGCGCAGCAAGGAGATCGCACACCATACCTTGACGTCGACTATCTGAGATCGATACAGGCGCATGCGGTAGCCCTTCACCGCCCACCGCCGCCATGGCAGCCAGGACACTTTATGCCTCGGCCTTCGAGTTGCTCCGCCGCGAGGTCACTGACCCTGAAGAGGACGACACAGATGCAGGACAGAAAGAGGCATCCTCCTCCTCGGCGCTCTTCATCTTGATTGTGCTGTTGATTCTGGCCTTCTTCACGAGCTATGTCTTGCAAAGCAAAAAGATACAGGCGGTGCATGAGACGGTCATATCGATCTTCGCTGGAATGGTAGTTGGGCTGGTGCTGCGCTTGACACAGACGACGAGCATATTGGAGAATGTCAGCTTCGACTATCAGTTCTTCTTCAACTTGCTGCTACCCCCGATCATCTTGGCTAGTGGGTATGAGCTGCATCAGGTGGGCAACTTTGCTGAGTCAGGGGAAGGATCAAGTAATACTGACACAGTGTAGGCCAACTTCTTTCGCAATATCGGCACCATCCTGACATTCGCCTTCGCTGGGACTTTCATCTCAGCAGTGGTGCTCGCAAGTATTCTGTACATCTGGACTGCCATTTTTCCCCTAGAAGGCGTGGTAGTCAGCTTTGTCGAAGCTATGAGCGTGGGCGCAGCTCTTAGTGCTACAGATCCCGTCACGATCTTGGCCATCTTCAACACCTACAAGGTCGATCCGAAGCTGTACACCATTATCTTCGGCGAGTCGATCCTAAACGATGCAATTGCGATCGTGCTTTTTGACACCGCCAAAAAGTACATGACTACCAAGACCACGAAGACCCTAGGTCCCTTTGCATTGCTCGAGTCGATCGGCATCTTCATGCTAGTGTTCTTTGGAAGTCTTGCGATCGGAATTGTGATCGGGATCGCAACGAGTCTACTGCTAAAGATGACATTGATTCGGCGGAACCCGAAGACAGAGAGCTGTCTGGTATTCCTGATCGCTTACTTGAGCTACTTCTTCGCAAATGCCATCGGAATGAGTGGTACGTGGGTCGCGTGCCATTCCAACATACAGCTGCTGACATCTCAATATAGGTATCGTGTCGCTTCTGTTCTGCGGCGTCTGCATGAAGCACTATGCCTACCACAACATGTCACGCCGAACGCAACTGACAACCAAATTCGTCTTCTCCCTGATGGCACAGCTATCAGAGAATTTCATCTTCATCTACCTTGGCCTCTCGCTCTTTACCGCCAATGACCTCGAGTTCAAGCCTCTCTTCATCCTCGTAACAGTCGCTGGCATTTGCGTAGCCCGCTACTGCGCAGTCTTCCCACTGACAATGCTTATCAATTGGGTCATCCGATATCGCGCACGGAGACGAGGCATCGAGAACCCAGAGGAGATCCCGAATAACTGGCGGATGCTGATCTTTTGGGCTGGTCTCCGAGGCGCTGTCGGCGTTGCGCTTGCGGCGGGCTTGACGGTCTCTACACAAGGCATGGCTCTGCGCGCCACAGTGCTAGTCGTCGTGGTGTTGACTGTGATAATATTCGGTGGCACTACGAGTCGCATGCTGGAGATTTTGAAGATCCGTACTGGGGTGGTCGAAGAAATAGACTCAGACGACGAGTTCGACATCGAGCCTGTGCCGCACGCCAACGGCGCGTGGGCACGCAAAAATGGCAACGGCTTTGGCCATACGCCCAAGTCTTCAATGAACGGGAACGGCAACATTGGCCTCGACAACTTCGAGCCTGGACGGGGTGGAACACGAGCACGTGGTGCATCGACCTATAGCACAGGCAATGCTAACAGCCCGCCCTTTCACCCCTCAACACTCAGCACACGAACTAGCTCCCGCGGCCTGCGCGCTCAGAACACAGCTGAGAGCGCCGCGGAACAAGGGCTGCTACACCAAGACTCCTACGACGACAGCGCATTCCCTTCTTCGAACAGCGACGACGAGGATAACGACCTCGACTTACCTCCCGCAGCTCGACGATCACCAACGCGACCGCCCCAGCAGGATAGCGAAGTGTATCCGACGAACGGGACGAGGACTGATAGCACTGCCGGTCCCGGGCTGACTGCTAGAGGGGCAATAAGTAGTATACTGAACGCTACGAGTGAAGATGCAGGCAATCTGTTCAACAGGTTGGATGAAGGATTCCTGAAGCCGCATCTGCTGTTGGATCCTGGAGGGGCAGGGAGCAGGCACCATACTCCTGCACCTGGAGAGGGCGGGAGCGGGCTGTAGTGATAGGGGCTGTATTATTGGATTCTAATATACATTCCATTTGCTTTCACACTCGTCCCGAAGCGATGTCAATTACTTCATCTGTAAATATGACGATGATGCGAAGCTGGAATTGGCAATGGCTAGCTAATCGATGAGACACGCCAGAGCACATACTTCGTCGTTGCGAGGCGAGTCCGCGTAGCCACCTATACAAGCTCGACTCGTGCTTCGTCAATCATAGCGTAGCTTGTATTCAGTTGGCGGCGGATGAAGCCTTAACCAAGACTCTCCACGGGTGTTTGGTTCATCGAGCAGCTCCAATATACTGGCGATGTGAAACTGAGAAAGTCGAGTTCCCGGACAAGACGGTGTGGTCGTCAAGAGCAGCTTCTTGATCGGAACAGATCGTCATGCACATCTTGGGTCAGGCTTTGGGTGCAGCAGCAACACTTCAAAGCGTCTCTCATGTCAGACCGATGGCTTGCTTGACCTTAGCCAGCGTGGCGCTGGCACTGATAGTCGCCTTGAGCGTCCCTTCAGCAGAAGCATCGTCTAGCAGCTGATCGTTAGAAATGATTTCCTGATAACGCTCACGTATTGGGCGAACTTGGCCCTCGATAGCGTCTGAAACTCTCTGCTTCACAACGCGCAGGCTAGAGCCGTCCAGATCCTTAGCTTGTGCCACTTGATCCGCGAACCCTGCACCCTTTGTGCAGTGGTAGAGAATGTCGATCAAGTTGCTGACGCCTGGTCTTTGCACCGGATCGTAGCTCACACCAGCGTTTGAATCTGTCACAGCGGCGTTGATTTTACCCCGGATCTCATCCTCACTATCAGTGAGCAAAATCCTACTCTTCGGGTTCGCATGGCTTTTTGACATCTTCGCCTCTGGATCGGTCAAACTCATAACCCGCTTCGCCGAACTTATGATCGTCTCCGGTACCATCAATGGCCCCGTCCCATCCCCGTAAACATGATTGAACCCCCTCGCAACCTCTCTAGCGAACTCCAGATGCTGCGCCTGGTCCTCGCCCACAGGCACATGCGTCGCCCCATGCACCAGCACATCAGACGCCTGCAGTACAGGATAGCTGAACAGCCCCAGCTTCAATTTCTCGCTCCCTTCCTTCTCCCCAGAAGTCTTATCCTTCCACTGTGTCATTCGTCCCAAGTAGCCTGTGCTCGCCTGGCAGCTTAAGATCCACATCAGCTCCGCGTGAGCTGGCACAGTAGACTGATGGAAGATCGTGCTTCGCTTTGGGTCTAGGCCGATGGCCAAGAGCATGGCGAGAGATTCGCGTTTCCATTGGCGGAGTTGGGCCGGCGGTTGACGGAGGGTTATGGCGTGGAGGTCTACCAAGCTGTAGATCAATGTGGTGGAATCATCGCTGGTATTCTGAAGGTGCACCCATTGGCGGAGGGCGCCGAGGTAATTGCCCAAATGGGGAATGCCAGTAGGCTGAATGCCGGAGAAGATGACTTTGAGACTATTGGAGGGGGTCTGCTGGCTCAGGGAGCGGGTATGCTGCATGAGGCCATGATTCCTGGGCAGTACGCGCTGGATAGCGCGACCACACCGTAGCATAGACCGTGACGAGAGCCAGTATTGCTGAGTACCGTGATAATGAAGACGAGGACCATTGCAGGACGCGGACATAGCTGGTGTGAGCTCGAGCTCTCGGCACTTATTGAGCTAGCTTTCGGCACACACCCGTTAGTCTATATGTCTTGACATATTCCACTCCACCACATACATCTTTCTGCACGCACTTCTTGTAGCTGCTCACTAGTTGTTTCTGGCTATGGAGGTCGACATGGAGGTTGACGACTTTGTCACCAAGTCGCAGACATTCGTCAGCTGGCTCGAGAAGGCAGGTGTGACAATATCGGACAAGATTGAGCTGGCTGATCTGCGAAACAGAGGTGCTGGGAGGGGAGTCGGTACGGCCGACTGAAGTTGGATAAATCGAGAGAAGAAGAGCTGATCGATGCTCCAGTCGCCAGGAAAGACATCGCCGAAGACGAGGTCCTCTTCACCATCCCTCGAACCTCGATCCTCTCGCCTGAAACTTCGGCTCTACCAAAAGATATCACCTCAAGCCTGGAGGATCCATGGCTCTCTCTCATACTGAACATGATATACGAACATCAGCAAGGACAAACCTCGAAGTGGCAGCCCTATCTTGACATCCTACCACAAGACTTCGACACTCCTATGTTCTGGGATGAAGACACGCTGAGCTTCCTCAAAGGCAGTGCCGTGCTGTCCAAGATCGGCAAAAGCTCCGCAGACCAGTCTTTCAAAACCCAGCTCCTCCCAATAATCCGCGCCAATGAGAACCTGTTTTATGGTAACGATGTCTTGGACTCCGAGCTTCTTGCGCTCTGCCACCGGATGGCCTCGACAATCATGGCATATGCCTTCGACCTCCCTTCACAGGATGGCCCGGCCTCGGAACAGGAAGATGGCTGGGAGGTCGACTCCAATGCCAGCACTGCCGCAACACCGAAAGGCATGATTCCTTTGGCCGACTTGCTGAACGCAAACGCCGACCTCAACAACGCCAAACTCTACCACACACCCGATGCAGTAGAGATGCGCTCCATAAAGCCTATCTCCACTGGTGACGAGCTCTTAAACGACTATGGGCCGCTCCCACGCGCAGATCTGCTACGACGCTACGGCTACACCACCAACGAGTACGCGAAGTACGACGTCGTTGAGATAGCCGAAGACTTGATCTTCCTGCCTGCTTCAAAGACTCTCGGCCTCTCCACATCAGCCCTCCAAGAACGCCTCGACTATCTCGAAGAACACGACGTCCTCGATACAACCTACGATATCTCCCACTGCGACTCCAAAGAACTCACTCCTTCACCCTTTCCCGAAGAATTAACCACAGCACTGAACACCCTCGCCCTCTCCGCCGAAGACTTCAAGACCCTGAAGACGAAATCGAAGCTCCCCAAGCCCGATCCTAGCGAGAAGACCTGCGGTCTGCTTCGCGAGAACCTCGAACGAAGAGGAGATATGTATCTGCACAGCACTTATACGTTGGACCAGAATGCAATCGATGATATGAAGAAGAACTGGGATCTGAGCAAAAGTGGAGCGAGGCGAAGATTGATGGCGTTGGAAGTGATCTGTGGGGAGAAGCAAGTACTGGCTGGAGCCCGGGACTGGACAGAAGAGCGACGCAAAGGCTGGTTGGAAGCAGCTTACAACAAGAGGCAGGCCGAAGATGAAGTCGATGGGGAGAGGAAGGGGAAGAAAGGCAAGAGATGAGGATGACTTGCTCCCAGGAAGCGCCAGAGGGTTTTGTTCGACAAGACTGGGGTATCGATAATCCTACACCCAACCACCTGGCCGATCATACAAATCTGCTATTTTTCAGCGCAAGCCATCAGATCAACGCAATGACGGCCTGGTGCAAAACATGCTCAAGCTCTCCCTCCGACCATCGTAGCCTCCGGCGCCGGCAGACTTCGTCTCTCCCCGCTCTCAGCCCCAGCTCTCACCGTACTACGGTGCAGAGCTGTGCGATAGTCGAAGACCTTATCATCGCTCACGGCGAAGAAGTCCACCCGACCATCCTCATCCTCGCTGTCATCTGAATCTGACACCACGGTCCGACAAAGTCCGAAAGGCCTTTGTTTTCTGGCTTCGAGATGCATGATTCCGCCTCGACCTTTCCGTAACCGACAAGCAGGGGCTGGCTGGCGTATTATAGGTGGCGAGAAGGGCGAAGGGTCACGCGGCCAGGAGCCAGGCATCGTCCAGATCCTGAAGTCCGGTTCTGGTGACGCACCGCCAGTGGCTTCCAGAGCTTGGTGACGATCGCCAGCTGGCGACAGAGGAGCAGGCGCATCGAGCATATCGACATCGCCGTCCTCTTTGTGAGAGTCTTCTGACGGCAAGGTCGGAGGTGGTGTGGGGTACGATGCTGCTTTTGGCGAAGGCAGAAACCCCCATCGCGGCCGATCGTCGACTGGATCTGCAGGTGGCGTGATGGGCCGCCAGGTTCGATCTTCGTAATGCTCGTTCCAGCGGCGGTGCTGCGACTTTTTCTGCTCGACAGTGGCGTTGACCATCTCATCTGCTTCGCGACGCTGGTCCTCGTACGAAGGCAGATCGTTCTCCGTCTGCTGGCGATCGAAGCTTTGCCGAAGCTTGATGGTCGTTGGGCGTTGATCGGTGGTGCTTTGCCGTGGCTTGGGCTTCGCGATAGGTCTCTGGTTGACAAGCAGATCCTCATCGTCGCCTTTGTCGCCAATAATGCCCTTCTCGATCTTAACCTTCTTGAGCATGGCGCGCTGCTCGAAGACCTTTCGGCTCATTTCGAGTTGCTGCTTGTGCAACGTCTCTCTTTGCACGACCATCTGGACAAGCGATCGAGCTTGTTCGAGCTCGAGACGCAGCTTCTTAAGCTTCTCGACAACCTGCGCATCTCGGCCACGGGTCTTGCGAGTTTGTCGAACTTCTCGTCTTCGGAAGCAGATGTATGGGTCTGCATCGTCGGCTTCTGAGTTCGTGTCGAGTACCCTAACTTTGACAGAGGGCATCAACGGTCGACTGCCCTTCCTCATGATCCAGTGCTGATAGATTAGTCGCAGCCACTTCTGCGCATCATCCGACAAGTTCTCGTCGATCTCCTGCTCCATCTCATCGAGACTTGGGTGTGATGCATTTTCGAGATTAGCGAACGGCTGTCGACGCTGACTAGCCTCTTCAAAGAAATGCATAGTCTCCTCGAAGGTGTCTTCGGTACAGCCACCGAGCTTATCGCGTCGGCTGTTACCGTGGACATCTTTGCCTTCGTTGAGCTTTGCTAGGACTTCTTCGTCCTCTTCATCCATGCAATAAGGCACACCTATACAGTCTTCGAC
>JAVRRP010000971.1:0-12385 GCA_036872775.1 Oleoguttula sp. CCFEE 5521 | reverse complement strand
GACTGTATTTGGGCATCAAGCAGTCTGGTGCGTTTCAGCACTCGTCCTTCCTCCACGGTGCGCGAGTGGCTGCGGCTGGTCTGATCAAGATCAAGCGTGGTCAGCTACGCAAGCTCTCTCCACTTTCTGGACACTACGCTCCGCCGGTGAAAAACTTCCGCGAGTTCGTTCGCGCGCTTAAGGATGCGGGCGCGGACATGAGTCGCTGCAGTATCAGTCGCTCCTACGCTGTTCTGTTGGGTCTCGAAGGCTATCAAGGCGCCAAAAAGCATGTCAAGTTAGCGGAGCAAAGCGTGAAGGACTTGATCAACCCCGAGGAGAAACGCAAGCGGGAGGAGGCAGAGAAGGACAAGAGCCAAAGTGCCGAGACCGAGAGAAGGGTCCTTGAGCAGAAGAGACTGGAGGATAGTCGCACACGGTCGTTCAGTCTGAGGGTCAAGAAAGGGCTGGGTCTTGTTGATGGTGCAGGAGAAGGAGAGGAGGGCAGTAAGGAGATGCAACAGGTTGATGCAGGTGCAGCTCAGCGCTAGGCTGCGGGTAACGCACAGGGAATGCAGCAATGAATCAATGAGACATATGTTACTTACTTCTCAGTACGGCTTATCACTTCTCCGCATCTCTCCACGTCTACACATCTCGGTAGAGTGGGTTCGTCGTTCGAGGGTCTATCCAGTGCCCTGTACCAGAGGACTATCTGTTGAAGGAGAATCGACTGGGCCACGTCAATTCGACCTGGCTGTCACACTCTCAGCGACGCAGCAGGCGCAGGACGATATTTGTATCAACAAAATTGATACCCCAAGCGTCTTTAGACTGCTGGGAGGGCAGATGCATGGCCTGCGCGACCTCAGAGACAATGCCACCTGAGCATATCGTGAACAGTGGACATCCAGCTCCACTCACAATGATGAGCACGCAACGCCTGCTGCGGATGCAGGTACATAGTGTCGCGCCCGGCTAGCATGACGTGAAGTCAGCATTGAGTTTCCATGTGCTTTCCTATCAAGGTCAGCAGAGTTTCGCGTACGCGTGTCGTCAAGTTTTGGAGCTCAATCAGAGTTGCGGAAGGCTTCGCCAATGATGCCAACTTCGCCACAGCGAGTGCTATGCTTGGCAGGTAGAACGCATCAGTGCTTTTAAACTCGGGTAAGATCTGACGAAGTGTCTCATCGAGTGGTGCGCTAGATCGGTGGTTGATAACGTCGCAGATAGATCTTCGAAAACGATGAGGTGGTGCGCTAGATCGTTCTTCCGAGGAGTGGAATGACGACTCGTGATTTCTACGCGCCACAGCTTTCGCGATAACCGGCGCAACGGTACCGCATCTATGAGCCACTGTCAAACGCTGGCCTAAACTTTCTGCGAGAGCTTTTCCAACTTCACCTCATCTCCAAGCTGTGATCAGACAGCTCTATCTTCATGTTTCGAGGGCTTCTGAGGTCATATCTCCTGTATTGTGCATATGCAGGAAGCGACAGGCATTCGACGGGACGAGGCTGAAGCCGGAGGTGGAGATTTGAAGAGAATCCTGGTCAGCTTGTGATCGTCGATGACATGCCGATGTGATTTGCAGTGCTGCCGGTTGCCGTGTTGGCTGGGTGTTTTTGCGACGCGTCAATTCGAGGGTTGTGCCATTGATGTCCGAAGAAGTCTGAGTAGGGAGTGCAGATGTTTGCTGCTTCGTCAAGCAGCGGAGATGGTAGGTGACGTCGTCTTCGACAAGAAGGACACAAGCATCCTTTTGCTTACGTTTCGAACCAGACTATTCTCTAGATCGCAGCGTGAAGCCTTGATGGCCACGTGTGTTTCTGCAGCGAAAATATGACGTACAATGACCCTCACCAGCCACCTTGTCACACGAAACCCCGTGCAACGGCAGAGGCCAAGCGTGGCCCCATCGATCGGCGACACGCCCGCTGTCTGCAGAGCACCAGCCAGCGGCTCGTCGCATGGAGCTGTGCCATGAGTGGCGCGAGCTTACGCCTTAACCACACGCTATTCGCTGCCGCTGCCAACTTCCCACAATACCTCACCCGCACACCCATGTCACACCCATGTCCGTCCAGCTCCATCGCTGAAAATCCGCCTACGTCACGGCGCGATCATCGCAACAACCTGCGATGAGAGCAGCGTCACCGCACCGGAGTCGTACTCCCTGCCCCGTGCCTGCGGGTCTGTAGAAAGAACCCGCATGTATATCCCTTCTGGTCCAGCTCGCAGCCACACTTTCTTGCTCTGCCACTTTCCCCTTTCTTAGCTTTACCATCTCAAGCAAGAGCAAAATATCATACCGCTCATCCCATTGTACGATCTTCTTTTACTTGTCCTGCGTTGTGCATGACCAGCAATTCTGATCAATACGCCTATTACTCCTTTCCTCCAACCCCCAATAGGCTTTCTCCTGCTACAAGCCGGAGAACTTCCCGTACTACCTCTTCCACTAAGCAGACCAGCAACATGGCGCCTTCCCCCGCCGCTGGCAAGGGAGCCTCGGCCGCGCCCAAGACACCCACAAAGCTTGGCCGCAAGCCAGAGAGCACACCCAAGAAGCTCGGGCAGCCATCGTCTGGCACGCCCAAAGCTCCTGCAACGCCAAAGGCTCCCAGCGCCAAGAAGCCAGACACCAGCTCTATCTCCAAGAAAGCTGGCGAGGCCGCACCCAAGGCCGAATCTGCCAAGGAGACTGCTGAGCAAGCTCCCAGTAAGGTCGAGATGAAGGATGATGACGAAGATGATGAGGAGCCCATGAGCAAGGTCTCCGAAGCCGGCAAGGACGGCGAGGAGCAGCTCGGCGAAGCTGCCCCAGAGCCTGTGGCTGATGACGACGATGATGATGCCGTAGGCGGTGCGACTGAGAAGGCCGAAGACGCCACCGACGACGCTGAGGAAGCTGCTGATGACGACGACGTGGCTGACGACGCTACCGAGAAGGCCGGCCAAACCGGCGAGTCTGCTGATGAGGGCGCCGAGGAGACGGCTGACGAGACTGCCGACGATGCCACTGAGGAGGCGGACGAGGGTAAGCAAGACCAGAGCTCGGGCGGCGGACTATTGTCAAGTGCTAAAGGACTGGCAGGCAAGGCTTCCGGGCTCGCTGGGAACGCTCCCAAGGACGCCTCCAAAGCTGCTGGTGACGCCAAGGAGAAGACCGAGGAAACCGCCGAAGACGCCGAAGACGGTGCCGAGGAGACTGCCGACGAGGGTCAGAAGGTAGCTGGCGAGACCACCGATGAGGCTGGTGAAGCCGCTGAGGGCGCCGAAGACACGACCGAAGGCGCCACTGAGGACGCCGAGGATGCCACTGATGGTGTCGACGGTGAGGAGGGTGAGGACGCCGTTGAGGGAGCCAAAGCTAAGACCGAGGACGCCGCTGAGGGCGCTGAGGACGAGGCTGAGGAGGGCGTTGAGGGTGCCGAGGGTGCCGTCAATGGTGTCAAGGACGGCGCAGAAGATGGCGCCGAGGCAGCTGAGGGCGAGGCTGGCGAAGCCGCTGAGGGTTCTGAGGAGGAGACTGATGGCGAGCCGAAAGAACTTCCTCTCGACCTCGCCAAGCTTAAGGGTCTCGAGGTCAAGGCTGACGGCACTGTCGAAGACGCTGAAGGCAACCAAGTCGCTAAGCTCGCTGAGGGTGACGCCGAGGACCTTGAGGGTTACCCCATTGGCGACAACGGCGAGATCCTCGATGACGATGGAGATCTCGTTGGTCGCGTCGAGCTCCTTCCCGAGGAGATCAAGCGCCAACTCCAAGAGAAGCGTGACGCTGGCGAAGAGCTTCCCGCGGAGGCTGACGAGTACCTTGACGCTGAAGATGGCGAGGAGGGTGAAGACGGCGAAGAGGGTGATGAGGAGGAGGAGGAGGAGGAGGACACTGGTCTTCCTCCCCTCAGCATCCTCGAGGGTCTCACCTGCCAAGTTGACGGCATTATCTACGACTCCGAGGGCAACACTGTTGGTAAGGTCACCGAAGGCGACCCAGAGGAGCTTCAGAACGCCACTCTTAACGACCAAGGCGAGTTCATCGATGAGGAGGGCAATGTTGTTGGCCACGCCGACATCCACGAGGAGGCTGCCGAGCTCGTCACGCAAGGCATCTACGAGTCTGCCAAGGCTCCCGTCACTGAAGGTGACGATGCCGAGGAGGGCGAGGAGAGCGCCGAAGACGGCGAGGAGGCTGCCGAAGGCGATGCCGAGGGCATTGAGGATGAGCTTCCCGGCATTGAGGCACTCGAGGGCAAGGAGCTCAACGAATCCGGAGAGGTTGTGGACGATAACGGCGAGGTTCTTGCCAAGATCGACGACGAGGAGATCCTTCAGAAGATTGCTGATGGCGAGATCGACCCAGCCACTCTCACCATCAATGAGGAGGGCCAAGTGGTCGACGAGGATGGTAATGTGCTTGGTGGCATGGAGCTTGAGGAGGGTGCCGCCGAGAAGCTCGGCAAGATCGCCCCGACCTACGACATCCGCATCTTGGAAGGCCGCAAGGTCAACAAGAAGGGCAAGGTCATCGACGACGATGGTGAGGAGATTGGTCAACTCACCGAGGGTGACCCAGCTAAGTGCACTGGCAAGAAGGTCAACGACAAGGGCGAGGTCCTTGACAAGAAGGGTGAAGTCATCGGCAAGGTCGGCATCACTGAGGGTGAGGCCGCCGAGACTGCCACCAAGGACCTGCTCACCGAGCTTGGCGAGATTGAGCCCGAAGAGGAGGAGACCGCTGAGGAAGAGCCAGCGCTACCTGGCTTGGACACCCTTGAGGGCTTGAAGGTCAACAAGAAGGGTCAAGTCCTCGACGAGGATGGCGAGCCGATTGGCGAGCTGACCGAGGGTGACTTGACTGCCTGCGCTGGTCGCAAGGTCAACGACAAGGGCGAGGTCTTGGACAAGGACGGCAACGTCATTGGCAAGGTCAACACCCTTGCTGCACCAGGCGAGGATGGCGAGGAAGAGGAGCAGCAGGCACCCGGCCTCGATGTCCTCGACGGCCTCAAGCTTAATAAGAACGGTCAAGTCCTTGATGAGAATGGCGAGCCGATTGGTGAACTCACCGAGGGTGAGATCACTCAGTGTGCTGGCCGCAAGGTCAACAACAAGGGTGAGATCTTGGATGATGATGGAAACGTCATCGGCAAGGTGCAGACCATCTCGCCGCCAGGTGAGGAGGAAGAAGAGGAGGGTGACCAGCTCCCACCTCTGTCAGTCCTCGAGGGCCTGACCTGCAACAAGGCTGGCAAGATCATCGACTCGAACGGAGTAGTTGTTGGTGAGCTTGTTGAGGGCGATGCGAAGAAGCTGGCCAAGTCTGGTATCACCTCCGACGCCGAGGGTCAATTCTGGGACAACAAGGGTCACGTCATTGGACGCGCCCAGACTGTCGCAGTCGAAGACGCTGAGGAGGAGTCGCCGTTTGCTGGTCTCGAAGGCCTGAAGGTCATCGAGGATGGTTGGGTCGCGGACGAGAACGGCAACGTCGTTGGCCAAGTCACCGAGGGTGACCCCAAGAAGCTCGTTGGCCGCAGCGTCGATGAGGATGGTGATATCATCGACAAGAAGGGATCTGTCGTTGGTCACGCTGAACGCTACGAGCCGGAGGAGGAGGCTCCGGCCGAGGCAGCTGACCTCTCCTTCCTGCAAGGCAAGGTCGTGAACAAGGCCGGTCTCATTATTGGCGACGAAGGTGTACCAGTCGCACGCCTTTCCGAGGGCTCCGCGAAGGATCTCGCTGGCAAGAAGGTTGATGACCAAGGTCAAATTTGGAACGACGCCGGCAAGGTCATTGGCCGTGTCGAGCTGATCCCAGAGGAGGAGCGCGAGCGACCCGAGGGAGAGTTCGCCGGCCTCGAGGGTCTCCGTGTCATCGAAGATGGTAAGGTGGCTGACGAGCACGACAACGTTGTCGGTGAGGTTGTTGAGGGTAATCCCAAGCGCCTCATCGGCATGTCTGTCGATGAAGATGGTGACATCCTCGACAAGTACGGCAACTCCAAGGGCCATGCCCAGCGTCTGCCAGAAGAGGAGGAAGTAGTCGTCGACAACAGCATCCTGGACGGCAAGACGCTGAACAAGAAGGGCTACGTCGTTGACGATGAAGGCCGCGCCTTTGGTATCATCGTCGAGGGCAACGCCAAGGAGCTTGCTGGACGCAAGTGCGACGAGAATGGTTACGTCTACGGTGACACCGGCAAGGTCGCTGGTCGCTGCGAGGTCCTTCCGGAAGATCAGCGCACGTTCAAAGAGGAGGGTCCGTTCGAGGGCATCGAGGGTCTCCGCGTTGTCAAGGGCGGCAAGGTCGAGGATATCGATGGCAATGTTCGTGGCGAGATCGTTGAGGGCAACCCCAAGCGTCTTGTCGGCATGGCTGTCGATGAGGATGGTGACATCCTGGACAAGAACGGCAATGTCAAGGGACATGCTGAGCCGCTTGATGAGGAGGACCCAGAGGCACCGGATCTTTCGATGCTCGCCGGTACCACCATCAACAAGGCTGGTTTCGCAGTCGACGGCAACGGCCGCAAGGTCGGTCGTCTTGTCGAAGGCGATCCATCCACCATGATCGGCAAGAAGGTCGATGGCGAAGGCCAGGTGTGGGACAACGCCGGCAACGTTGTCGGTCGCTGCGAGGTCATTCACGGCGAGGACACCAAGGAAGACGGACCCTTCGCTGGGTTCGAGAACCTTGAGATCAACAAGGACGGCACTGTCACTACCCAAGCTGGAGACATCATCGGTCGCATCACCGAGGGTGATGTCAAGAAGCTTCTTGGTCACCATCCTGATGCTGATGGAGACATCCTTGACACCAACGGCAACGTCATCGGTAAGGCCGAGCGATGGGAGCCTGAGGAGGAGGAGGACAACCGTCCCATAAACCCCATGAAGGGCATGCGCGTCAACAAGGAGGGCGAGGTTCGCGACGAGAACGGTGATCTTGTTGGCCGTCTCACAGACGGCAACCTCGGCCACTGCGTCGGCCAGGTCATTGACGAGGCCGGCAATGTTGTCGATTACGACGGCAACAAGATCGGTGAGGTCACTCTCCTCGAGAACATCGCAGATGACTTCGAGGGCCCAACCGAAGAGGAGCTCGAGGAGGCGCGCAAGCGCGATGAAGAGCGTGAGGTTGCCGAGAAGATGAATGGCATTTGTGTGCAGACCCTCGAGCGCATGCAGCCCATCTGCAAGCAGATCCGCGAGCACATGGAGCGCGCCGACCGCACGCCCAGGGATGAACTCGACGAGGACGAGCTTGTCAACCAAGTCAAGCCTCTTATCGAGGAGGGTGGCCGCATCTTGCAAGAGTGCAATGGCTCGCTTCGTGGTCTCGATCCCGATGGACATATCGCCGCGCAGGCCAAGGGTCGCGCAGGCACGAAGGAGGCTACGCCTGAGGAGTACCAGCTCGCAGAGAATCTCAAGGAGCTCACCACCACCGTCGTCACAACCATTGATGATGCCAAGAAGAAGCTCAACGACATGCCGCAGGCGAAGAAGAAGCTCAACCCGCTTTGGGGCTTGCTCACTCAGCCATTGTTCCAGATCTTGGCTGCTGTTGGCTTGCTGTTGGCAGGTGTGCTCGGCTTGGTCGGCCAGCTGCTCAACGGTCTCGGTCTTGGTGGTCTCGTCAACGGTCTGCTTGGTGGCCTCGGTGTCAACAAGCTACTATCCGCTGTCGGTCTCAAGGACGATGACGGCAAGAAGAAGGGCAAGGGTAAGAGCGCGCTTTCCAGCTTGCCCGTCGTCGGTGGCATGCTCGGCGGTGGCAAGTAGGCCTGTGATACATCGAAGAAGATCGACGAGACGGGATGATCTGATGACGGGTGTACAGTGTACTTGACATGATGGAGCCCTCAGATGTTGGAAAAGCGGGATGGCGTTTACGGTCTGAGCGACTTATTTCATGGTAATGCTTTGCATGTATATTAGTGGTAGTACTTGATCTTCAAGCACATTCATTTCAATCATCGTGCCAATTTCACCCCGCCCGGTGATAATTCCACTGCCATTGCCCTCCTGATCATTGGTCTCTGTCTGCAGCCTTACAGTCCTCCACGGACGTGGTCGAGCCTGTGGACATGACGTTCGCATCAATGACAGCGCCGTGGAAGACGGGTACCTTCAAAAAGGCAAGAGAAAATCAAGTCGAGATCGACTGGTCAGCCACAAAGTGCAGGCAGGCACGAAGTGAACATATTCGTGAAGGCAGCAGGTGCGTTCGTTGTAAGTCGACTAGATTGCTATCGAGCCCTCTCACTCATCGGCTTCACCTACGTCTCGCCAATGTACGTAGCATCCGACGCGTGGTCTATGCAACTGAACGAAGTGAGACTCACACGGCTTCCATATCTTGCTCAAGTAGATACGTGGTCATATTACTACGTCATGCTGTTCTACCCACCGACTGTAATCAACATGCCCCAGCGCCACAGACAATGCTAGTACTCCCCAACGCCTCGCTCCCATCCCACTCATACAAGACCACCATCCAAATCACTCAAAAGACATACTAACCTCCTTCTCCTTCCCAAACTCCTCCTCGTCCGCCCACGGGTTATGCCCCAGTGGCTTCGCCGCAGGCGCAGGTGCCGGACTTGCGTTTGTAGTCGGTGGCGGCGCAGTGTGCAGGATAGAAGGTATAGGCGTCGTCGCTCGTGAGCTGAGAGGCGGGCGGTCTGGCGTCGCGGAGCGGGATGGCGGGAGATCAAGGGAAGGCTTCAGACTCGGACTGCCTGCGTGGTTGCTGTGATCACGACCATTGACTGCTGTTGACGTAGCCGGATCAGTCGGTGCAGGTGATGGACTCCGCTGCGGCGTTCCGTTCCCCAAGTGCGCAGCCTGCGAAGGCCCGGCTTCAGCACTAGAACTCTTCACCTGCCTCAAGGGCACGAATCCGCCGTTCTCCTCGCCACTCCGCCTCGGCGTCTGAATACGCATAGGCGGCAGCGTGCTCTCGATCTCCCTGACCTGCAAATGCGCCTTGATCTCCTCCAGATCCTCCGGGTTCTTCGTAGCCAGCGCCAAGACCTCCCTGTGGATCGCATCGACATCGAACATCAAGTCAGCATTGTTCGCGGCGACAGTCTCTGGGTCAGCGCCCTCAGCCTCGACCTTCGCAGCCGCCACAGCCGCAGCAGCGGAGGTTTCGTCGTAGGTCTCCCAGTTCTTCCTAGCGGGTGCTTTCTTACGTGAGAAGCGAGCGAGGAAGCCCTTCTTCTTCGGCTCTTCTTCCATGGCTCGGCGGGCTTCTTCAATCTCATTGATCAGCTCCCGCTGCCTCTTCTCGTGATTTTCTGGGTCTGGATCCTCGATCTCGGTGAATTCCAGACTCTCCACTTCCCAGCCTACAGTCTGCAACAACAGCGGCATCTTCGCACGATAAGCCATGTGCCCAGGCACTTTGTCCGTGACATTGACATTCTCCATCCCTGCAATCTCGACTGGGCTCAGGCCGGCGACTTTCGCGATACCGCCTCCAGTCGCACGAAAGAGGTAGCCCAGAATCCAGTCATTGACCGCGTAGCCGTTCACGAAACGTCCCGATACGACAGAGCGAGCGCGAAGCCACTCGTCTTTTTTCAACACCACCGGTGAGCCGAAGATGTAGACATTCTGGATTAAGCCCAATGCACCCCGGGAAGCGAGTTCACGTAGTGCGGAGAAGATCACTCGTGCACCGAGGGAGAAGCCGACAAGCGTGATGGGTCGGACGCCCAGGTTGCGGTCTATCAGAGAGTCTGCTAGGATCAGTCCTGCTGCGTCTGCTCGCGCGCAGGATACTGTCCAAGGGTTGTCTACAAGGTATGCGAGTTTCGTGAGCAGGATTGGAGTTGAGATACCGGCCATCAGGGTTGCTAAGAACGTTGCGCCGAGGACTTGCTGAATTGTCTGCGTCAGGGCTTCGGTGCCGAGGATCTGTATCGTAGCACCAGTAGACTGCAGCATCTCAGGCTCCCAATGCACGGAGTACATGTCACCCATGATCGGGTCGACAGTCGAGAAGGGAAGTCGCACATCGTCCACTTTGCCCGTCATCCAGCCTGCTACGGTCACAATCAGATTCACGCGCTTGTTATTGTGCAGAGGCCGATACTCGAAAGTCTTCACTGCGCCTGTACGACGATGCGAGGCTTTGATCCCGATGTTCGCGCCCGTCAGCGCGCCCGTTGTGCCGATCAGGGCTGCAGCGCCAGTTCCAGCGAAGAAGGACGAGGTGCCTGCTACACCGATCGATGTGAAGCCAGCTGCCAGGCCTGCTCCAATCACTGGAGCTAGTAGGCCAGCACTCAATCCAATGACGAGACCACCGCCGACTGTGCAGAGCCCCATCACCATCAGACGTCGGTTCCGCCTGGCTTTCTCACGAGCCTGCATGTGCTCTTCCTCATTCCAGTTTTCCTTGTCGGCTTGTTCTTGCATTTCGAGGGCGTCAGTCACGCGCTTTTCGAAGCGGCAGAGCTCTTGCCAGTCGACTGCTAGTGCTGTGCCAACTCTTTCTAGCAGAACTCGCGATCGAGAGTCGTAGGTGCTATCTGCAATGAGCAGCAGGAACAGATCACATAGTACGGTCCAGCGTAGGTCCAAGTCGATGTTCTTCGCGTCATCACCGAATGTATCTGGATCCTCGATATGAAGGTCATCTGCATTGCGGTCCTCGTACATAGGCGGTGGTGCTTCGGACATGGGCGTACCAGGTACCGAAGGCGTGCCAGGTGTGGACAGATTCGTTGCCGACTTCCGCCTGTCGGGAGAAGGACGTGGCGAACTGACTGGAAGGCTCGCGGAAGATGACATTGCCTCGGCTTCTTCCTCTACTGGCGCAGCTCCCGGGTTCTTCACCCTCGCATTCTGCATCAGCTGCGACGTCAGATCTGCAGCTTGCAGGCCATGCTCGGCCAGCTGCTCGATCATGACTTGTTCCTGTGTCGAGATCTCCATGTGGCTGTACAGCCGCACCATCATCTTCTGCGCCCACATCTTCGTTGCCTCCATCGCCATATCGATGAGCTTTTTCGAGCCTTTGGTGCGCTCGTACTTCTCCAGCTCTTGCATCATGCCCGACATTGACAGTCTTACCACGCCGACGTAAGCTATGCGCTGGCCTTCTGTGAGCAGCTCTTTGGTCGTCTGCATCTGCGAGATGAGGTCGCGTGCCTCGTCTTCCTCATCCAGTGCGTTCCGTGTATAGCCCTCCTTGAAGAGATACGCCGTGTTGTCATCAAAGCTCGTCTGCGATTGTGCATCTTCATCCACCCCAACCCTCGTGTAGCCCTTTGCAGCCCCGCCCAGCGTGCCGTACGCCATGGTCTCATCATCCACCTCATCGTACGCCTTGGCCGTCACCTTTCCCCAGTCGTCGTACTGTCGGAAAGTAGCAAGCGCAGGCATAGTCTGCCATTGTCCCTGATCGTCTTCGCCCTCCTCCTCCACCACCTCGCGAGGCGCGAGTGCCTGATGTGACCACTCGGACACGGCATGATTTGAGGGCTTCGTAGTATGGCCGGGTAGGAAGTCGCCGCTCTTACGCGTACTACGAGGACTCTTTGGACTCGTCGGGCTGACTGGTGTGGCTTCGTCTGGTGGCTTCGGAGGCTCCTCCGGTGGCACTGCAGTGTCGAGCTTGGGTGTCCTTGGTCTTGTGGGCACCCTGCCTTCCGTGACCTCGCCAGGCTCCGAGACAGCGTCGACAAATGTATCTTCCGTCTCGTCGTCCTTTGCAATCGCACGCTCTCGCACTTCGTCCTCGTCCTCATACTGTCTCCTCCGAGGCGGTCGTACGGGAAGGCCAAACTCATCTGCCACAGGCGCATCTTCTATGTCTGTACTTCCATTGACTCGCGTCGTTGCCTCCGTCTCGATCTCCTTCGATGTCACTTCTCGCTCCCCGACCTCGACCTTTGGTGCTGAGGCCAAGCCATTCTCCGGCATACTGGATTTCCGCCAAAACGATGCCAATGAGTGTGGTATCACATGGTATACTGTGAAAGTATACAGCAGATCTGTCTACTCGCTGAGAGTGGTTTGTGATCAGGTTATAATTAGGACAGTATAGTGCAGCGGTTCTTCACACAACTATTCACTCGACCTTCACATTCACAACCCAAAGCAGCCGCTCGGTCGAAGCTGCTGACGATGTGGGGCGAGATGACATTGGATAAGGATCCCCCAGTCTCGGCAAGATAAGCCTCGGCCCGCGCCCTCTTCCGAAGCCAATTCTTATCAGATCAGGAACCTCGAAAAGTCACGAAGCCCGCCGGCACTGCAACACCATCACCACCCTGCGCTCGTGGCCACCACCACCTACCTCCCATAAACGACAGCAACCATGAAGCTCCATCGCGCCAAGACCTCCCGCAAACTAATGTCCGCCTACACCACCTCCTTCGCCTTC
>JAVRRP010000970.1:0-12385 GCA_036872775.1 Oleoguttula sp. CCFEE 5521 | reverse complement strand
GTCCGCGCCTCCACCATCACCGGCTCAGCAGCTTTCTCCTTATCCCTCAGCTCCAGCGCGCGTTCAATCGCATCTAGTCCGGAGATAGTCGGGGTGAACTCGACTTCAGGATCTGCGCTTGCTTCCATCGCCGCTTCGACCTCCTGCACATGCGTCTCACTCTCCATACCCTCCTCACTTGGTGCCTGCAAAGCCTGCATCTCGGGCGTCTCCAACTTCGCAACCTCTCCTCTTCGCTCCGCCAGCTCCCGCCTTCGCTCGTCCGTCAGCTTCCACTCCTCTGGAAAGCCAGTTCCCCCATCCTTCCTCCTCAGCCTCGCCTTCACCAGTCCCTTCTGCCTCTTCAACATCCTCTTGTTGGTGACATGTCTCGTGTCCAACGGGACGTCCTCGAAAGCATCGCCCTCCTCATTCAATGCTTCCTTCACCAATCGCCGCGTAGTGTCAACCAAGAATTTCTTGTTCATAGCCTGCGTCTCAAAGCTCTCGCAGCTCATCTTCACTACCTCCTTGACCGGGTCCCACCGTGCACCTGCCAGCTTTGCCATCTTCAGCGCTGCCTTTTCCGTCATGCCTTCCAGATCTTTCGGTGCGAACTCAAGTACGACCTTCCGACTCGCCGGGTGCATCTCGCCCATATACGCGGTATATCGCCATCGCAGAGGCTGGGCTGCAGTCGGAGGCTGAAAAGGTCGACGCAGCGAGGCGAGCAATGGCATCTCCCATGTCGTCTTTCGGGCTAAGGCTCGGAGTTCCCGGTGCGATTGGAGGTCGGCGTGGGCCAGGGAGGGGAGGGAGGAGAGATCGAGGGGAGGGAGGGTGTCCGGGTCCGCTGGTTGAGAACTTGCATGGCGGGCTGTTGCACTGGTGAATGAGCGTAGGACCGCTGGCCGAGATGCTGCGCGGATGCAGACGCGCTTCATGGGTGTGGCCATAGTTGCCCGTGTGGCGTATCGTAAACACGACAATGTCGATAGAAGTTCAAGGTCGAGTTCGATGGCCCTCGGTAATGCCAAGAATTCGGCTATGGACTCTTGGGAACAGACAACCTTCACTGCAGTGGACAACATGTCGCTCTAAATCATCGCACCAGTTATCCGCATCACCGCCAACGCTATTCTACGGAGAATATCGACCACTGCTCTGAACTCCACGGCGCAATTGTGGAAATATTGGTTAGGCCTCCCATCTCATGGCGCAAATAAGTGTCAACTTCGGGCCCCCACGTTCTGGCCGGAACCAACCAAACAGTAGGTACATGTAGGTAGTCTTACATCTCTTGACCATTGGAACACCGCTGTCTACCCTTCTGCCTTCTTCGACCCTCAAATACATAGCTCTCCCAGCCATGTCTACCTCACGCCAAAAGATCGCTTTCCTTACCACTGGCGCAACAGCTACATTTCCCGCTCTTATCGAAGCCGCAGTCTCACCCAGCTTCCTCGAAGCATTGGCAGCTCAACAGTACACTGAGCTAGCTGTGCAACATGGCGCAGATGGTCAGCAATTATACGACAGGCTAGCGTCAAAAGCCGAGAGTGCAGGGAGCGGAGTCAAAGTCACGGGGTTCGCGTTGGACAAGACAGGATTGGGAAGGCATATGAGACGAGCGCAGAGCTCGAACAATGCTGAGGAGGGTGTTGTGATTGCGCATGCTGGTTAGTCGCTTTCGCTAGATTTGTCAGAGGTGATCAGTGTGCTGATCACATAAGTACAGGCTCCGGCACCATCCTCGACGCTATGCGGACAGGCGTCCCCACCATCGTCGTGCCCAACCCCAGTCTACTTGAGGACCACCAGCAGGAACTAGCCGATGAACTCGAGGCGCGGGAGTATGTCGTGAAGGGACGGGTGGAGGATCTGGCTGGTGCGTTGGCGAGGGCCGAGAAGCTGAGACAGCGAACGAGAGAGTGGCCGCCAGTGAACAGCGGGACGCACAAGGGCTTGAAGGGTATTCTGGACGAGGAGATGGGGTACTTGGACTAGTTATCTTGTTGTTCAAGAGAAAGTCAATTGTCTAGGGTTGAATAATGGCAATGATTCATGGATTGATCGCGCCTTTGTTAACGCAGCCACTTTAGCTTTGACTCAGCCACTCGACCCTCAGTCAATCAGTGTCCTCATGTAAGCAACGAAATGCTCGAGATAGCAAGCGGTGAGTGCAATGGGGTCGGTATCGCTCGGTGATCTATATATTTAACTCCAGCACATCAATGGCCCCCCCTACGCGAAACGCCGCCAAGCGCCACACTAGCGCGCGACCCTGAAGCTTCTCAAAGTCCTCGATAGCGATCCCAATGGCGTCGAAATGTTAGCTTCATTCAATCCAGCCAAAACACATTCGTTTCGCGTGTTTGTCGCCTGCGACAGCATTCAATTCCTCCCTTCGCACACGTTAAGAGGGTGGAGCACATTCACTTCCGGCGATCGGCGGTACCTGAATCTCCTTTGCATTGGGATTTGAGCCTCGGCGGTGAGAGGGAGGATTTCTGATAGAGTTGGTGAAGGACGCTTGTTTGTGCATTGGACTTGCGTGTACGCATACAGTTACTCCTTGCTCCTCTACGCGATTGCGGGTGGTGAAGAAAGTGCTGGACGGGATCTGGAACAACGAATTATGGACCACACCGAGGGCAGCGCTCTCGAGTCTGAGGACGAAGTGGATTATGCTCCAGCGAATGGCTCAAGCCATCACATGAACGGCACAGGCGTGGAGGGACTGTCAATATGCGCCAGCGCTGGAGACGTGGAAGCGGACGCTACACCCACACACAGCCCGATACTACGACGAAGACCGACATTTCCTGAAAAGGAAAGTATGGGCGAGCTGTTGCGACAAGGTGTCGTGGAACACCAACTTGGGCTCTCGCTCAATCTGGTGTTACTGGCAGCCCTTACATGGCTCATATTCCCGAGCCTACGACAAAGGGTGGGATCGTTCTTTGTGTTGCAGTACCCGGCTGCCGCGTTGGGCAGATACCATCAAGGTCCGAGAGATCTGAACCTGGTGGCTGGATTCGTGGTGCTGTTCACTGGGTTGAGAGCGTTGTGCATGGACTACTTGCTTTTGCCGCTAGCGGCTAGGGCAGGTGTAAGGCAGAAGAAGGCGAAAGTGAGGTAGGGAGTGAAGATTCGCCGACAGTACGGTCTGACGCTGACGGAGTGCAGATTTGCTGAGCAAGCCTATCTCGTTCTATACTACGTCGTATTCTGGACTGGAGGTGTGGTCCTGTTCGCGTGCGATACTCCATCGTTGCGATCATCGACGGTCGCAGGCCAATTCGAGGAATTGCTGGTCTCAGTATGGGCTGACTTCCCGGCTCTCACACTGAGTCCTGCGATGAAGCTGTACTACCTCTGCCAGATGGCTTTCTGGATCCAGCAGATCTTCGTGATCAACATCGAGGAACGACGGAAGGATCACTGGCAGATGTTCACACATCATATAGTCACATTGGCTTTGCTGTTCACTTCGTACGGTCACAGGCAGATCAGACCTGGTGTTGCGATCTTGGCGCTAATGGATTCTGTGGACCTCATATTTTCGGTAGGCAAAATCTGCGTCGCGACCCTCGATAACACTGACTGACATGTTATTACACAGACCGCGAAGATCCTTCGCTACCTCGGTCGTCAAACGGCGTGCGACATAGCCTTCGGCCTCTTCGTTTTGACGTGGTTCTTTGCCCGCCATGTGTGCTACTGTACCCTCCTCTGGTCACTCTATACCCACGCCTCGAACACGGTAATGCTGGACGGCACATACTCCACTGCGACCGGCAAGCTCCTTTCGCCTGACGGCGGCAATCGTGTCCTCGACAACCTTCTGCAAGTTTTCCTAGATCCGGAAGCGGAGACTATCGCCTGGAACAGCGCAACGCAGTGGGTCTATCTCAGCTTACTAGGTGGACTCCAAATGATCACCATTGGCTGGTTTGTTATGATCTGCCGCGTGGTGGTGAAAGTGCTTCAAGGCCACCCTGCAGACGACACACGGTCCGACGATGAGGATGAGGGTGATGAAGAGGATAAGGACGTGCCAGCTACGATGTCCTACAAGTTCACTAAGAACGACATGCATCAGGTCGCTGCTGGTGCGGATAGTGAGAAGCGATTCATTGAAGTCACAGCTTCAAGTGAGGAAATGCGTTATCAGTCTCGCCAAGCGAGTAGTGGTGGCAGCGGGAAAAGAAAGAAAGGCGGCGCAGGAGGCATCTCGTCGAGTCTCAACCTGGGTGAAAGGAAAGATATTCTCAATCGGATTGGCTGTTTGAGTGACGAGCAGCTGGCCAGGGAGAGGGAGCTGCGCGACGTGAAGGGCAGCGATGGCGGGAGCCCGAGACCAGGTGATGTGGGGAGGCGAAAGTGACGAGACGAGGGCATTGTCGAATAACGTGTGGAGTATGGGCATAGATGATAGACCCTAGCGCACTCAGTGGCGTATGCTATGCTGCACACTACAAAAAAGCTATGATACCCTACGTAATGCTCCATCCCGTCACTTGCATTCATTCTCATGTACTGTCATTCTGTGAAGTCGTAGCCCTGGCTGGCAATTCGTTCGTTGGACAATACCGCGGATCTCTCGTCTGGTACAGCTCGCCTCTCCCTCCCGAGCGCCATTGCCCTCCCGGAACCGTAGTGTGGGATCCTCAAGGAACCGAGAGCAAGTTCGCCGCTAACTCGGCGGCCTCGCCGATAAGGTATCGACATCCGTTGGCGTACCGTTGTCCCTCTGCTACTCTGGCTCGTTGATGCGAGCGTTCTGGACGCATGGTGCCGGAAGCTGCATGGCGTGACCGATTGAGATGGAGTAGAAGCGATATCCTGCCGGTGCGGCGTGGTCCAGCTGTTTGGGTCGCGGGCTGCTCTGGCTACCGTGGCCCAACAAGGCGAGCTTGCAAGTCCTTTTGCCGCCGCGTTAAGGGCTGTGAGGGACCATAGAGGCGGCGGAGTGGGTGACTTCGTTTGGCTGTTCACTCATCTGCCTGTGAGGAGCCGAGCAGCGTACGATATCCTCCAGCGACAAGTTGATGCCGAGTCATGTAAGTAGGTCTCTCGTTGTCGATTCCGGACCAGACGAATCGATCGGGGAGGTCTCCGTCGCAGCGTATCAGCATCCAACGCCTTGTTGGAGATGTATCTCGCACACTGCGCATGTGATTCTTCGGCGCCCCTGTCATCGTCCTCTCATTCGTGTCTCGGCAAGTCTTTCGCAAGATGCAATTCTGCGCTCCCCAAGAAGCACCTGCTCACTCCTCATCGAGCTCCAGGATCTTCCTAATGACTTTGATCTCGGCGTGATTCCGATAATTTCGCATCCGATGACACCACACAACCTCGCCCTCCTCGAACAAAAACTCGCCTCCAATCTGCAGCGGGTTGCCGCCCTTAATGATGTCCCTCCTCCTGAGCGATAGCGGACTCTCCTTCGCACCTCCCCTTGTCGTCCTCAAGCTGTCCTCCTCTTCCTCCTTCTCGATCCTCGCAGCCTCTGCTTCTGCCTCTTGCAGCTTCTGCGTTTCCACTTTCCGCTGTGCAATGCTCATTTGCCTCGCCTTTAGGCCCTTCCTTATTGTGGCCACCTGCCCAGCAGCCCAAGCTGCCGGCGAGATGTCCTTCATGTACTCTGGCCGCTCACTTCCGATGTTTAGCGAGAGCACCATGCCTAGCCTCTTGAATAATTGCCTGCTCGGCTCCGCGAAGATAGGGAATGGACAGCCCGTCACAGCTTTGTAAAAAGGGATGAGATTTGGGCTGCCGCACCCTATGACAATGATGCTCGTCGGTACCGGGATGCTGAAGTAGTCGCTCATCGTGACACTGTCAGCAAGAGCCTTCAAGTATGCCTGGCAGGCGCCGCAGTAGAAGTGCCGCACAAAGACAATCAATTGCCTTTGGTGTGTAGCAGTGGCAGCGTGGTAGAGTTGCCCAAACGGCATTGCCGTGCCGTCAGAGGCATATATGAGGATGTTGTAGGCTGCTGCTAGAGTCGCTCGATCGGGGCAGAGATCTGTGTTGGTGTCGGACAAGTCCTGATCAGAGCGGAAGCGAGAGAACCATTCATCTGTGTCGACTACGTTCATCGTGCTCGGGGCTGCGGAGTGGTTGCCGCGGGTAATACTCGCGCTCTGATCCTTGTGTGGGAACTGTGCCATGGCCTCGATTGGCGAGTTGCTCACGCTCGTCTGTGCTGTGGAAGTCGTAGGCCGCTCGGAGAAGACTGAATCTGCTGTGGAAGCTCCTGAGGGGCTGTTGACGTGTGTTGTGCGCGAGAACATCTTCCGGTCTGGCATAGTGGTAGGAGATGTGGGTGCAGTGTGTGACGGAGGCGTGTATGGTCGTTCAAATCGCGAGGCCCCTAGGGGGCTAACCTCACGCTTTTGTGCCATAATGGCTGTCTCAGCCGGACCGGGAATGCTTGGTGATCCTTCGTGTGGGTCGATAGCTGCGAGGAGGTGGAGTTTCAGGTATCAACGGCTAAGGCGCTGAAGTACATGAAAAATTACGAGAGGGAAGGACCGTTGAAACGAAGTGCACGGAACGACGGTAAGGAGGATGGAGATAATAGTGGAGAGATATGCAGGAAGGGCAAACGAAGATGGAAGTTCTGCCGTAGCACCACACCTGTTAACCTATGTGACCCTTCTTCCGTCACTTGTGCGGGCCAAGGGTGCCCAGAACGGCTGGGTGGCGTATTGTCGATCATGCACTCAAATCGCATCTGGCGTGGGCTGGCCGTACTGTGAAGGTCCTCTTTCCTTGGCCGGATTGCGATCGAGAGCGCCCTTCAGCCACTTGAACGCGAAGAGACAGCTTGTGGTACGGAAAGACTTCTGTGTGTGCGCTCTTCTCCGAGATGATGCGGGTGAGTGTGGATCGCAGGGTGGTAATAATTGGCGATTGAAACAGCAGGCCGGGAAACCGCGGTCATCCCCGCGACGGGTATGAACGGGCCAGAAGCCTTGAAACTACCCAGGTGCCGATCGCTAATGTACCACACACCACGCCAGCCACGACGCTCGGCTGCATCATTTTCCTTTCCGGGCGTATTGCTCTCGGCACCGCATCAGCTTTACGAGCAATCATGCAGCTGGCGATGATTGTATATAGTGCTAGCTGACGACCTGATCTCAACACCTGCAGGTTGCCGTCGGTAGCAGCTGGTGCGGAACAGCCATTGACCGAAGGTCGATGGCACTGAACAGGCGCAGTGAGTATCATCAAGGTACAGTCCTACACAGTATCTACGTGAGCTTCCATGCCGCACATCATGTCAACCGCATGCAGCAGCCCGTTGCCAAAAGCCAGATTCACGCCGCTGCTACCCAACGCCTTCCCACGCCCACCATCCACTTCCGACTCCATGGCTGTTCCATGCATGAATGTGCATCCTCGTCGAGACGGCCCCGTCGCCTCCCTCACCACCTGCCTCCGGCCATTCCCTCTTCAGCCGCCTTCCCGCTGACCCATCTCCGCCTACCGCTCTGGTCGGGCATGCCATATGAACGCTCATCAGCGATGTCAGCCCCAGACCTGCTAATCACCCTACCTGGACCACCCTGATAGGGTGCACCCTTGGGCGGCGAAGGCGAAGATGGCAAGCCGTATCCTCTACCTCCTTGACCACCTCTCGGACTAGACTGCGGCGACGCTTGCTGAGCAACGGGAGCGTAACCAGCAACGGCGTTGCGGATCCCCCGAGTGGCAGCCGCGAGGTCACCGTAATGCCGTACTTTGGGAGTGGCAGCTGAAGTCACGCCGCCTTCAAAAGGTTGGCGTTGAGCGAGAGGGGCCGGAGTGTACTTGTTGGCTGTCTCCAAAGATGGCGCAGACTCGGAGTAGACTGAGGACGCTTGCGTGTCTACCGTCGCGCGCGAGGCGGCCGTGAGGGAGCGATTGACTGCAACTTCCTCAAGTGGAGCTCTAGTAGTTGAGGAGACGGTGTGATCGGCCTTTGACTGAAGTGGCTCGGATGGGTCGTCATTCTCTGAGTCCGAGTCTTCAATCGCCAACGCGGAGCGAGGAAAGCTCTGACGACGAGCTGCTTGTGTGCGCAGCTCCTGCTGCTCGACAGGCGGAGTCGGAGGATTCATGCCCAGAGGCTGGTGTACGAAGGAGTCTTTGGATTTCATCGACATGAGCGTAGGTAGACGGGGCTGTCGCTCGGGTTCTGGAGAGATTTCCGGAGAAAAGCGCGAGACAGCTGTCTTGCCGTTGCGGTTCGGTGTGGAAAGTCGAGATTGGGCAGGCGAGACAACTGGACTACCACGCTCGTGACCGGCGTCAAGCGCATACCAGTTGTCCTGCATAAGTGCTGTGCGCTGCTGGGAATCGATCGCAGCTTCTGTAGGCGCAGCATTGGGAATGACTGTTGTGGAGGCTCTAGGGGCGCTACCCGGCCTACTCGTGTTCGACTGCATAGAACCTGGTCTCGGCGAATTGAAACGCTCTGGGCCCATGGGCGGCGCTGGGAGCGGACCGTCCATGGTCTCGATGAAGGATCCCCGCTTAGTCGGACTAGACGACGTCGGCCGAGCATGCGATGCGAATGACTGAGTGGACCCACGCGTCGTTGGATTCTGCTGGTACAGAGCCTGCTCTTCGAATTGTTGCCGGGACAGGCGAGCTGACTGTGGATTGTGCGGGTTGAAGCCAAGTTCAGATCCGACCCGACTGTGACGGAATGGTACATTGCGGTCGTCAAGGGTCGTTTTCGACATCCTCGCATCGTTGACAGTGAGTGTGCTGCCGCTCATGTAGCCCGGCTTCTGCGCCATCGACATCGTGGAGGCAGATGCTTCCGAGTTCTTGTACTGGTGCTTAGCCCCACGGCCGCTACCCGTCAAGTTCTCCTCAAGTGGGTTCATGTCGGGTGGTAGCTTGCCGATCTTGCGAAATACTACAACTAGGTAGATGTCGATGGCAATGCTGATCAAGTGCAAACCTCCCGTGACGGCTGCAACGAGGAAGGTCGCAAATAGAAGCTGAGTCGTACTCCAGTCGCTGGCAAAAAAGCTGGTCCAGCGGTCGTCGTTCGTGGCCGGTGCGACGTAGTTTTGGTTTGCGAAGAGAGCGATGAAGACATAGAACGGAATGAGACATCCGTCCATGAACATAGCGAAGAGATGGTAGCTGGCGCTCGAAGCTGGCGTGCGGCCCTTCGCCGGACGAACAAGGTGGTACACACCGTACAGAGAGAGGAGCATATCGTAGGCAGGCTGTCGGATGGTCAGCAATGCGCCCCGTACTCAGCAGATCTGGATCGTCGTACTGGCACCCTCATGATCCAACCCTGCGCAGCCTGCACATTCTTGACGCATATCACACAGATCAATGCGCCGGTTGCACCCAACAGCTGCATCAGCCGTAGCGCGAACTGCACCCATCTGATAGCCTTCACTGCCTTCTTCGTACTCTTCGGTAATGGCTTATGCTCGACCTGTGAGCCCTGCACTATCATGTAGCTATCCGGATGCTTGTTGAAGTCAATCAATGGCCCATCCTGCTTCGGCCGTGGCTGCGAGGCCAATGTCGCCTTGTCCCATGATGCTCTGGTGGCCGCTTTTGGGTCGAAATCGGAGTATGGGTAGGCGACCTGGCGACGCGGCGCAGCCTCGTAGAGGTAGGGAGGGTCAGAGATGCCCATGGCTAGCGAATGTATGTGGAGAATAAGATGATGTCAGCCAGTGGGAGGAATGTATGCAGCAATGTAGCTCGCCTGGTGCTTGGATCTCGAGATCTTTGTTTAGACTAGCGGTTGCTATGCGACGACGGAATTCATGACCGAACGATTGCGGGCCGACTAAGTCCGAGACCGCCGCCGATGCACTCCATCGACTCTGGACACTGCGGCACTGCAATCTTAACAACGACGGCGCAGTGCACAATGTCATAGATATGCAGGCAACGAGAAAGACGCCGTACGTGTGTTCGGCCTGTAGGCTTGCTAAGGGCGCGGTCAACCGTCGTGCACTGAAGCAGCATGGCGATGGATTACGATACAGCACTGCAAGCGCGCAGCGGCGGCCGATGCGTCTGGCCATCATTGGATCTGGTCCAGCAGGCTACTACACGGCATACAGGATCATGAAGAAGATGCCAGGCTCATACATTGACATGTATGAGTCGCTACCCGTACCGTACGGACTCGTCCGATTTGGTGTTGCACCAGACCATCCCGAAGTGAAGGTAAGCAACCAACCCAAGACCTCGCCAGCGACGGGTCACTGATCGCTCACAGCCTTGACAGAAAAGCTCAGAGAACCTCGATGACGTGGCGAAGTGGCCCAATTTCAACTTCATTGGTAATGTACCTATAGGTGATGGGCCTGGACGTTTGCCACTTAGAGCCATTGCCGAGCAATACGATGCTTTGCTCTTCGCATACGGAGCGTCGAAAGACAAGACCTTGGGCATCCCCGGAGAAGATCTGCATGGCGTCGCCTCAGCCCGATCGTTCGTGGGCTGGTACAACGGACTGCCTGAGTACGACGATCTGAACCCGGACCTACAGTCAAGCGACACGGCTGTGATCATCGGACAGGGCAATGTGGCACTAGATGTCGCCAGAACGCTGCTTGCTCCTATCAAGCATCTGCAAAGCACCGACATGTCGGAGCAGGCGATCGACGCGTTGAGCAGGAGTCGCGTGACTAATGTCAAGATCATTGGTCGGCGTGGACCTCTGCAAGCGCCGTACACGATCAAAGAGCTCCGCGAGCTGATGCATCTTCCCGGAACTGGCTTCGTGCCTCCTCCAGAAGGATGGGACGAGCTCATCCGTGTTGAGCGCAAGAAGCTGCCTCGACAGCTGAAGCGTATCTCAGAGCTGCTCGAGAAGGGATCGAGAACAGAGCCTGAGCAGGCGATGAAGATGTGGCAACTCGGCTTCATGAGGTCGCCTGTTGAATTTCTTTCGTCTGACGGTAAGGGTTTGGACGCCATTGGGTTTGAGAGGACGGCGTATACTGCCGAGCCAAGCTCGGTGCTGGAGCAAGAAGACACGCCAACACTGTCAGGCCCTCCTGCCGCGTTGAACGCTCTCCGTGCACTCGGCGTACGGAGCACAGGCGAGAAGACGCTCGTGTACGCATCACTTGCGTTTAGATCTGTGGGCTACAAGAGCGAGTCACTTCCTGGGTTCGAGGAACTCGGCATTCCGTTCGATCAAAAGCGTGGCACAATCCCGAATGACAAGTTCGGTCGTGTGCTGCGCCCAGATCGTGATCCCACTGTCGCGTTGTCTGCCGCTCACCTTCCTGGCATGTACTGTGCAGGCTGGGTCAAGCGTGGACCAACGGGCGTCATCGCGAGCACCATGGACGACGCATTCGCGTCGGCTGATACAGTTATCATGGACTGGGAGAGCAATGCTCGGTTCAGTGAGCGTGGTGTCGATGCCGAAAAGGGCGGCTGGGACACGGTGAAGCATGCGGTGGATGCACGAGGTATTAGAAGTGTAAGCTGGGCTGACTGGGGGAAGATCGATGCAGAGGAACGGCAACGGGGTTTCCTGAAAGGAAAGGTACGGGAGAAGATGCGTAGTGTCACCGAGATGTTGCGGTTCTTAGATGCCTGATTATGGTCGTAAACACGTTGTATCAGCGACTAGAAACTCGCATGCTACGAACATGCTCTCAGCAGTCTCGCACTTCGTCGATCTTACTTTCGACATGTGTGGGAGATCAATAATGCCATTCGTGGTTGCGCGTCTCATAGATCCGAAGCCGGAGTCAAACGTCAGATCTCCAGCTTCAACCTCCAATAGACGTCCAATGGCAACGCAGTCATACATCTTGACGCCTCCAAAAGGACCTTGTATAGGGTTATCCTCCAGCATGAAGCCTTCAATACTGTGGATGGAGTAACACGAGCACGATGTTCTCGAACAGGAATGCGAAGCATCTTCGCCACCTCAGGCGTTACTTTTCCACATCGACATCGAGACAAGCAGACTTCACGCATGCAGTCATCGGAGGTGGCGCCGTGGGACTGGCGATCGCGAGAAAGTTGCAGCAGCGAGACGGAGTCAGCACTGTACTCGTAGAGAAGCATGGCACGGTCGGAAGCGAGACGAGCAGTCGCAACTCTGAGGTAGCCCTATACGCGTGAAACCGACCGTGCAGGCCGAATACTGACAAGCCAACGCAGGTCATACACGCAGGTCTCTACTACGGTCCTGATAGTCTCAAGACTCGCCTTTGCCTCCGCGGTAAGGAGCTCATGTACGCTGCTTGCGAGAAGCACAATGTCCCCTACAAGAACTGCGGCAAATGGGTTGTCGCCCAAACGGACGAGCAGATGTCCGAGCTCCAAAAGGTTTACGATTTCGCCACTTCAATGAACATCCCCATTCGCTTCGTCTTTGGGCACGAAGCGAATG
>JAVRRP010000969.1:0-12392 GCA_036872775.1 Oleoguttula sp. CCFEE 5521 | reverse complement strand
GGCAACTTCGGCGTCTGGGGCGGCATGTTCAGCACCTTCGACTGCGCCGTCAAAGGCGTGCGAAAGAAGGAGGATCCTTGGAATGCTATCATCGCTGGCTTCTTCACCGGTGGCGCATTGGCAGTACGAGGCGGACCACGAGCGATAAGGAATGGAGCCATAGGTTGTGCGATTCTGCTGGCCGTCATCGAGGGTGTCGGAATCGGGTTTCAGAGGATGATGGCGGAGAATACGAGATTAGAGATGCCTCCGCCGCCGCCCAGTCAGCCGAGTCTGGGGAGTGAGGGACCTCTGGGGGCGTTGGCATGATTGGGATGATCAGTCTGGCGACTTCATGGCAGGCTTCGTGGCGGTAGACATGGCGTTCTGGAGGATGGGATGCATAGCGGGCGTCATTTGGCGCGGTTTTTGGTCCGACTTCAGACACTCTACTCTTGAATGGCGAGGACGACGAGGGACAAGAATTGCACTGCGGACGCAGTTGCGCAGCTCTAACGTTGTATGTATAAATATGCAGCCTGTAAGAAGACCGAGAGAAAGCATCAAAGTCACCCATGGGGTAGACAGCTGATTACTGAATGCACCCTGACTTGGCTGTGCACAACGCGTGTAAGTGGCACAGCCCTTCCTTTCCAAAGACTTACCCTTCATATTCGTGTCGACTGCTTCGACTTACCCGAATCGGCTCATCACAACTATCGACACATGGCCCGCAACAAGCCTCGCGTCCAACTAGCTCTCTACGCCAGACCCAAGCATCCAGGGACTTATCACTACGCTCTCTTCGTCACGGCAAAGGACAATCAGGGCCCTACGGCGAAGCATCATGTTCAGAACACACTTCTCATCAACGACTCTGGGCAAGCAACAGCCCCATGGCGCTAGGAAGAGTCGGTCATCGACGACATTGAGAGCGAGCCAAGACTTCTGGTGCGGGTCAAAGTGGCCAAAGTGGTGGCGAACGGGGAGAGGATGCAGCGGGTGATCGACGGTGTGCCTGTTGTGAAAGTGAAGGGAGACGCAGAAGCCAGTAACACCTTCAGCTGCGTTAGCTGGGCTCAAGATGTATTCCTAGAGCTCGTGACGCAGAAGGCGGTCATGGCTAAGTATGAGGGTTGGGACGATCTTCAGCGGAGGGCGGTGGAGTACGTTGATCGGAAGCGGGAGGCCGGTCGATGGGATGGCAGCTGGAAGGACGGCGGTGTGCCTTTAGTGGATCTTTTCACAGACACGGAGATCATTCCATAGAACTGGCTATGACATTCAATGCACGATACTACCTCCTACATGTTCCTCATTGAACACAGCTGAGGTTGTCACAGGCTTGGCAAACCAGCTTCGCTCTTGTCATCTGAGGACGATTGTGGTTGTAATTGCTCTACCGTTACTCAACAGCCTCGCTGCGATGAGATTTTGAGATCGAGATGACCGGCTTGCCCATCGCATGTGAAGATGCGGAAGCTGTAGATCCAAACATAAGAGCGACGTGTTCACTGCTCACCTCAACATGAAAGGTGGACTTGCATCACCATGGCTGACGCGACGCCCCCACGGCAGATGTCGTTGATACCATATCCCTCAGACAGTGAACGAGAGATCGTGCTGTAAGTGGTACTTATGTGGACATGTTTTCCAGCGTGCACCAACTGACCGGCAAACAGGCGTCGTGGTAATGCAGTAGTCGTGTACGACAACGCGTCTCGACATCTGTCAGTTCGCGCTGCTCCGGAACAGCCCATCGACCGCACGGAGTGTCCTTACTGTCATCGACCCTTGCGGACCGACACTCAGTCCGGAGCTGATAGCCATGGCGCTGAAGAGTACTGGCCGGATGGACGTCCTCAAGCCACTCGGCGAGGCCCATTTGTTGATCCAGAATACTTTGGCATGTTGGCTGCCAGTCAACGACCCTCTCCCTCAGCGAGTGCGCCCGGAACTCCCATATCAGCCCGATTGGCGCCGCACGCGATTAGGTCAGGCCGCTCAAGGGAGGTCAGCGGCGCCGGCGATCTGCCCTCTGGTGCTGAGTTTGTCACGAGCGGACCAGCAGGCTCCAGTCAGGGCATTAGCAGCACCGCGTTCTCCCACGGTTTCTTTCGACAGAATTTCCGCGAGTTGAAGGAGCTCGGGCGGGGCGGCTTCGGCGTAGTTCTTTTACTCGAGCATATCATGGATGGTGTAGCCCTAGGCGAATTCGCTTGCAAACGCATACCCGTCGGCAACGACCACGCATGGCTTGAGAAGACCTTGATCGAGGTGAAGCTTCTCAAGAAGATACCGCATGCCAACCTCGTGCCATATCACTGGGTGTGGCTAGAGGACTGCCAGCCTACGAAATTCGGACCCAGTGTGCCCTGTCTATGGATCTTGCAAGACTATTGCAACGGCGGCGATTTACAAAACTACGTCTTGCAATCCAAGGATGCGCATGACACATCACAGTCACTGCATCAAGAGCGATTGCGTAGGCGATCCCGCGAGGAGCTGCCGCCAGTCATTGATCTTCGAGGACCAAGTAAGCTCACGCTTGACGAGATCTTCACTTTCTTCCGAGACATCACATCGGGCTTGTACCATCTGCACACCAAAGGCTACATACACCGAGACTTGAAGCCTTCGAACTGTCTCCTACAACGTGACGACACCCAGACTAGAGTGCTGATCTCCGACTTTGGAGAAGTCCAAGCTGCGGGCGCCAAGAGGCGAAACACCGGAGCAACTGGCACGATATCGTACTGCGCGCCGGAAGTACTGCGCAAAGGTGCGTCCCAAGACGCATTCGGCGACTTCACTACGAAAAGCGATATCTTCTCGCTCGGCATGATTGTGTATTTCATGTGCTTCGGCCGTCTGCCGTACAGCAGTACGGATGGCATCGACGAGGACAGCGAGGACGTAGACGAGCTTCGTACAGAGATCAGTGCTTGGCAAGGACTGAACCAAGAGGCGCGCATTCGCGTAGACCTACCGGACAAGCTGTACGCATTTCTGCAGCGGCTGCTTTCTGCAGATCCCGATGAACGTCCGACGACTGGAGAAATCCTACGCACTATCAAAGCTGAAGCCGGACTGGGCGATATCTTCTCAGAGACAGATGATGACAGTCCGCAACGATTTGCGTCTGTCGATTCTCCATCACAGAGACCTTCGTCTCAGCAGCGTCGTCAATCGTCCAATCTTGTGAGCCGCTTCGGTCTATCCAGTGCTGGACGCAAAAGATCTGGCGAGGAACGACTACAGCGATCACCTTCACCTATCAAGTTCGACCAGTCGCGCGACTCTGAGGGCACTCGCGCTGATAACACAACGTCTGCAATCGTGGTGCGTCCACGGAAGATCGATCTGTCCTCTACATCACCAGATCAGATGCTTGAGCCACAACAAAGTCCCAGACTAATGCTACCGCCGCCTCCAGATCGCCCACAGCACTCCGTGTTCTCTCGACTGTTGCATCATCCTGTTGTGATCCCAGCCCTTCGACTGGGTTTGTTCGCGACAAAGCTCGCATCGCTGAGCCTGCCTTGTTTACCATACGCTGCAAACGCCATACTGCTGTACCCGCTACTAGCGCTTGCGGCGGTAGACCTGGGTTTGATGCCTTTCAAGTCGAGGACTTCCATACTCTTACTTGGCCTACATCTAGCCGCGGTGACCATCGCCCATCAACAAGGACGGCTTTGCCAGGATCCTCACGCTCTGTGGAAAGCCGATTGATCCTTGGTCGACTCTCTTGGCAAGCTCGCAATACCTCACGACGTCCATGTACAACAGGTGCTGGTCGTATGTACTACCTAGGTGGACACAAGATAGGCGATGTAGTCATGGAGAAGAGAGTCATGCAATTGTGTCAAGCAATCATCCGAAAAAAGCTTTTTGTGCCAAGGCTACGCTTATGCACGTACCTGCCCCATATGACGTCCCAGGACCCATCTCTTATCTACACACAGAAGCAATACCAATGGCCAGGTTCTACAATATGCAGTGTTGACGTACCTGCATGCGGCCTACACTTGTGCGCCTATCTTGCAGTCCGCATGCGTAGGAAGCTGCTAGGCGATGGCCGATAGGACGGTAAAAGGTAGCAGTGTGACGTTGCACAATAAGTAGAGCCGACCTGCTGGTAAGTTTGACGGCCAGTTTCCTGCACTACAACGCGTAAGACAACCTCCAACATCCTCTCCGCATCTGTCCTGAACCCTTGCCCTACCCTTGCAACTCAAGATGCGCTTCACATCGATTACTGCCGCGTTTGGGCTCATATCCCTAGCTTCAGCTGCACTTCTCTCGACGAAGAAGGTGGAAGAGCGTGCTCTCGAGTATGTCGTGCAGCCGAAGGTTTTCATCATCAGTATGTTCGATCCAGAGGCGGAGGTCTGGTGGGGCATTCCTGAATTCGATCTTCTGGCCCTCAACATCACGGTCCCTGGATTCTCACCGTTATTCCCGGATGCACACTGCACTGCTGATGGCGAAATCTGCCAGCTTGTGACAGGCGAGAGTGGTATGTCGGATCCTTGATCGGCACGAAGAGGGGACTCCCGTTAACTTCTCGTGTACAGAGATCAACGCAGCCGTTACCATCTCGTCCCTCGTCCAGTCCCCACGCTTCGATCTCAAGTCGACCTACTTCATGGTAGCAGGCATCGCAGGAGTCAACCCCGAAGTGGCCACTATCTGTGCGGTGACATTCGCACGCTATGCAGTGCAGGTCGCACTGCAATACGAGATCGACCCTCGTGAGATCTCAGCCAACTACAGCACCGGCTACATCCCACAGGGCAGTGTGGTACCAGACGAATACCCTCAATCGATCTACGGGACTGAGGTGTTCGAAGTCAACCAGGATCTGCAGAAGCTAGCTGCATCTTTCGCCAGAAATGCCACGCTCAACGATAGCTCGGAGGCTGTAGCATACCGGGCGCTATATGCCACCTCTGACCTCTACGCGGCTGGCACCAAAGCTCCTTCAGTGATCGAGTGTGACGTCGCGACTTCAGATGTCTACTATTCTGGCAAAATCCTCGGCGAGGTCTTCGGGAACTTCACGACGCTCGTCACGAATGGCACTGGTGTATACTGCACTACAGCACAGGAAGACAACGCAACGCTGGAGGCTCTGCTTCGTGCTGCAGCCGTAAAATCCGTCGACTTCAGCCGCATTATCGTCATGCGGACTGCTTCCGATATGGATCGTCCATGGCCTGGCCAAGCTGCCACAGCGAATTTGTTCTACTCGAACCAGGGAGCGTTTGAGCCGGCCATCCAGAACATCTACCTTGCAGGTGTGAAGGTCGTGGAGGGCATCTTGGAGGGATGGAACGCAACGTTTGCTGGTGGTGTCAAGCCGTCAAACTACATCGGAGAGTGAGTCGTGCCCTTCAGGACGTTTGCAGCGATCGATGACTGACAACCTGCTAGCATCTTTGGAACTCTGGGTGGCACTCCGGACTTTGGCCCCTATGCGTATAACAACAACCCTGTGAAGCGCGACCTCAGCAGGCGGAGCGTCAAGGGGAAAAGGAACGTACCGTTGTAGACATCTGCATACCCAGCAGTCAATGAAGTCCACTGGACAGCCAAGAATGTATATACAAATCCCCAGTAGCCACTGAAAATTCCAGCAGTGTATGGCTGACGACCAGCCTCACTAATCGCTTGCCAGAGCTGTAGATCCACGCAACACTCTCCCCTTCTCTATCACACGATCATCGACCTTCGTGCATCTTGCATTCCCAGTTCCGACCCTGCCTGACAACAGCAGGCCATACGAATTACTACACGCTTAAGCTAACCAGCAGCAAGTATCGATGGCGCCGCCTCCACCTCGTCAACAGACTCTTTCGAAGGGACCGATGGGCCACTATCACCAGCAGGCATGGCTTCAGCCATCCGCTACTCAGCCATCGCCTACCCAGCAACCACAAATGCGTCAACCGCCACCCGTGCAAGGATTTCCTGCTCAGCAGCTGGCACAACAGCCACCGCCGCCGGTATGCCATACGCAAAACCAACAGACCAGTACTCAGCAGCCGGTACGTCAGCAGCCTTACCGACAGCAAGCAGTAGTCCATCAGCAATGTTCTCAGCAGGTCGGAGGTCAGCCACTTGTACCTACACATGTCTCTTCGCCTGTACCTGTCGTCGCTGGGTATCAGCAGCAAGTAGGAGGCTACATTGGCAGATACGTGCAGCAGGGTATGGCACACGCCCAGCACGCCTACCAATCTGTTAGTAGCACCACTAGCAGCACGACTACCACCACAACGACGACGCAGACGACGCAACAGCAGCAACGCCAACAACGTCAAGTAGCTGGGCAGGCACAGCAATATCAGCAGCTGCAGATACGGCAAGTACCTCTTGCCCCTCAGATGCAGCATCATCAGCAGCTGCAGATCCAACAAGCATCACCTGCGCCACAAGCGCAGCATCACCAACAGCAAGTCCAATACGTGCAGCGCGCGCAGCCAGCACCTCCTCCACCCATCCACTACGTGACACCACGGCCACAGGTGCAGTATGTCGCACCTCCGCCGCCGGTGCAGTACATCGCGCCGCCTCAGCAGGCTCCCGTGCATCATACCACGAATTACACCACGATAATCCAAGCCGCGCCTACTCAGCCGCCCCCTCAATCGCAAGTCCAGACCTCGCACGTGTCGGCATCGTCTGTGCAGACTGTGCAGCAGCAACGACCACGCTCCCCGCCACCACGGGTGCACGTCAACATCACGAACGTGACCTCGTCCTTGCAGACCAGGCCCAAATCGCCCCCACCCCAGGTGCGACCTCCATCTCCGCCTCGTCAGCTGGCTCTGCCGTCTCCTCCTAGGCACTCGTCTCGTCACGATCAGGACACAAGCAAATCGTCCACCACCGCCAATACGACTACAATAACGAACATCACACGTACCGAAGCGGAGTCCCGCGGCGCCGACTTCCTCCAGCGTTACGACTTAGAGATGGCCCGCCGTCTCCTGGTCGTTTGCCCTCCATGCCCTGCAGGCTTCAGGTGGGAAGCCCAAGAAGACGGCTACGAGTGCGAAGCGGGCAGCCACTTGATCCCCTATACCGAAACGGATGCCTGGATAGCTGGACGTAGACCACACGGAAATCTCATTGGCAAGACGTTCACTGCAGATGAGGTCAGGGAGAGGTACCTAAGGAGAGCTATCCGGAATGGAATGGATCCCCGGCTTGTGGGGGAGCTGTCGAGGAGGTCTGAGCAGCGCAGTGGAGGGCGAATGGGTAGGATGCCGACGCGAGGGCGCATTCTCGACGATGATGATGATGATGACATGTTCAGTGCGTTTAGCGCGGCGTCGCGGAGACAGGGGTTGAGGGATCCATTTAGGTAGGTCTCGCGAAGCTCTGGCGTAGGGAGGAAGTAAGTGCTCCCCGCCTGGCTCCTCTATGGGTGCGTAGTAGGGACACACTGAGCGTCAAGTGCCTGTACAACCCTGAGGACGCGCAATCGGACTTGTGCTCTCACAGTAGATAGTAGCACAGCTGGCGCGGCCGAACCAGTAACAAGCCCTTTTCCAAATCATATCCCCTGCTAACAGGCTCATCTCATAGACCAGCTTTGTCACCACTCGCGCAGACCGGACTGCACAATCCAGGCCCACGGTCACCGCCGCCACAGACCATCGCCACAAGTCCATACTTCAGGTCCGCGACCACGACGAACGCGAGTCGCTTGGGCCGAGACGGCACACCACAGTGCCCAGAAGGCGATGGCTGGCTCAAAGCCCCCGGCGGCGCGATCTGTCAGCGCGGCACTCACTTCATCGCCCACTCAGAACAAGACGCCGATGACCAAGGCCAACGCGAACGCAGCGGACCTCTCATCTCACACGCGACGCCAGCGCAGTACCAGCGCGCGCACGCTCGGTATGGTGTGGACTTCGAGCGGCACAACAGTGGTGCCTGGGCTGGAGGACACCTCGCTACCGATCCCAACATGCGTGTTGGGGAGGTCGGTGGATTGTCGCGCTGTCGTGACGGGCGCCATGAGCATGACTTTCTGGTGACCAGGAGGACGGTTCTGTGCCAGATCTGTGGCTGCGAGCTGAGGTAGAGTTAGGCTGGTGACTGGCCCAGGAGCTCGGTAGACATCCGCGATTGGTCATGTTGGCTGGATCCTGCAAGTCGGCGTAATCTGATCCACAACTCCGAGCAAACACTTCACACGCCGCTTTCCATGGCCCACATGGAGATCTGAGCAATCGCTCTGAATTAGCGTACTAGTAATGAAAGCGACGCTCCGGGATGCTATAAGACCTCCGTTGTATACCTGCTATCAGCGATCCTCTAGCTATATCATCATTAATGATCATGTAGTCGACTAAGCATTCTCCCACTCCTCCAAAAACTGCATCCGCCTTTCAACCTCGTCCCAACCGAACTTCTCGGTCAGCCTTCTCAAGCCTCCACTACTGCCTCCAAACACCGCCTGGTCCTCTTCCGCTGTCCAGATACCCTTCCGCATGTCCGAGTCGCTGAGCGGTCGCTTGTACCTCTCCGAGATCAACAGAGCCTGCGCGAGATCGAAGCGCATGCTCGTGCGGTGTATTGCGGAGAGAATTGCGGGCTGGGTGTAGCTAAGCTGCGTGAGGCGGTGGAGGAAGGAGGGCAGCGTCTCATCGGCGGGAATGGGTGGACGATTCGTCGGCGCGAAAGGTTTTGTGAAGAGTAGGGATGAGCGGGGCTTGGGATTCGAGGATGGCAATGGTCGAGGAGCTGGAGTGAATTTGATGGGAGCAGCAGACGAGAGTTGTGGTTTCGTCGAAGGGAGAGTGGAGCTCGCTGGCACTTGTACAGCCTGCACGGGCAAGTCTTGTGCAACGAGGGTGTCGTCTTCTTCGTCCGAGTCTGGTGGCAAGGGCATGCTGAGATCGAAAGCCTGCGTCTCGGCGTCAAGTACAGCCTGCGTGTTGAGCATTCGCAGGCTTTGCTGGCTGATTGGCAATGGCTTCGGCTGCTGCTGATCAAGCTCGTCATCATCTGAGCTGTCTGATGAGGATGAAGCAGACGAGATCTCCATGACTTCGGCCTGTTGCTGTGCTATCGTCTCTCGCGGTATATCCGGACACTCAATCTTTCGGCGCGGACTTGAAAGTGGCATCTCCTGCTGTGAAGAGAACATGTCGAAGCCTCCTTCCGGTTCTGGAATCGTAAGGTCGATCTCATTGTCGCTGCCTTCAGCTTGACTGTCATCTTCACTCGTCTCGCTTTCCTCGATGTAGTCGCCAGCACTGTGCGCTTGCACAGCACTGGCCAAGTCGACCCGGCCGTGACTTGATCCTGCATCCTGCTTGCCGGGGAGACTCGCAGGACGAGAGATCTCCGCGACATGATCCGGTACGGCCGGCGCAGTAGCGCTCGCATCAGCTTCGTCCTCAACATGCTCATCATCCTCATCCCATCCACCCATGAGGCTCGGTCGCTGTTGGAGTAGCACCGCACTACGGCGCCTGATCGCAGGCAGACTTCGCCCAGGCAGCTTCAGCTCCGCAAGTGTGTCTGCAGCACGTGAAGAGCGCTGCATGGCATCTGTGATAGCAGTGTCCTCTTCTCTGGACCAGTCGGACGACCCATTGATCTGATAAGGACCAGTGCGCTGCGAGGCTAGAGGTTGGGTCCTAAGCTCCGCTGGCTGTGCGGGCTGCGGCGACTGTTGAACTGGAGTCAGGTTTTCGACAGCGGACTGGGGCTCATGCAGCGGCGTTGTTGATCGCAGTGGCTTTGCAGGGGATCGGAGCTGAGGCTCTGCGTGGAATTGTCGAGCAAATGGCGCAGTAACGACATCAGCCACTTGACTCGCGATCACCCCCGCCTCCTCCCTCGCAGCCTCAAGCGCCTCCTTGGCCAGATCTGGGTACGCGAGCTGCGTCTCGAAACCCCAGCCCTGACTCTCCTGCCTCATGGGACTACTTTCAACTCTCCTAAACTTTACCGGACTTGAAGGCCAGTCCAGATTCTGCGAGAAAACGTCTTCAATATTGACGCCTATAGCCTCGGCCTCTTCATCACCCGAGTCATCAGGACTCAGCTTACGATCTGACTGAAGTTCAATAGCATCAGCCTCTTCTTCCTCAGGCGTATCCATCAAGCGATCTGGGATCCCCACATCGCCGTCCGCGCCGACGTCTGGCTGGACGGGAAGGAGGGAATGAAGATAGTTCGCAAAGTTTGTCTGATCAGCATCATTAGCATCCTCAGCCAGGTCCGTGGCTCGAAGCTGAGTTGGCGTGATCTGCGACTCGAAGTCTGCGAGGTTGGCAGCTGTGAGGGCGCGGATCGGCGGTGGCAAGACTTTGTCCTGCGCGTTATTATCGGCTTGCTCGTAGCCCAAGACTTCCTCGTCGAAGCGCTGCTGCGCATGCGTCTCCTCCGCCCTTCTGGCAATTCCAGCCTCATCTTGCGCAGATTCCGCGTCAGACATGTACATCCTGGCTTCAGCGTCCTTGTCGAGGATATTGCCATCGTCATCCAGCTCGAACGCGGCGGCCCTTTCGAATGCCGTTGATGTGGAGTAGACCGATTCTGCTTCCTCAGACTCGTCTCCAAACGGTGCATTGGGATTTGGAGAATTGGTTTCCCGTGTTGGCGTAGTCACCTTGCGAGCAGGCGTGCGTTCGACTTCATCTGTTCCATGTGCAATGGGTCTATTGTCGCTCGCTGCGTCTATTTCCATGTCCTCCGGTGGCGCGTCCGGAACAAACAGCCCGCTCTTAGCTAACAGCTGCTGTTCCGCCGCATGATTTGCTTCTGACGTCGGTAGATAATCTTTGCTGGTCACACCTCGATCTATACGGACATGATTGCTTTGAGCAAGAAGTTGCTGCTCTGCCGCGCGATTGGCCTCCGATGTTGGCAAGTGATCTTGGTGGATCAAGACTTCTGTGCCGTCTGCTAATCTTTGGGCAGACTTTGGACTTCCAATCTGGACTGCCTCATCATGCTGCTGCAAGATGTTAGCTGGCAGAGCTGCCGCCCTCGCAAGAATTTCTGGAGTTGAGACAGCTCTCGCTGGTGAGTGGATGAATCTATGTTCACTTAAGGTGTCTGGCCCGTCGCCCTTAGCTCGCTTCTGCCCGTACGTTCGCCGCTGTGAGGATGTCGGGGTTGCTCGTTTGCGCTTGCGTGTCCCTGGCGAGTTCAAGTTACTTCGCTCCGTAACGCGATCTGGCGTATGAGCAGCTCGTATCGGACTAGACCTGGGTGGTTCCTTGGAGGCCGTGGTCGCTCGAGCCTCCTGATCAATGACCGTCTTTAGGTACACAGGCCGCACATGCTCCTCATACAGCCGCCGCCAGACCTCAGCGCTGTGCGTAGTATACACCTCGGCCCACGCGTCCCACGCGTCCTCGACTTGATCCTCAACAATGTTCTCGATATCCTTTCCGTTGCTTAGCAGCTCGTCGAACTGGGTCTTCGTAAGGATTGCTCCCTCATCGTCGCTCACCGGATCCGTCTCCTCTGATCCGCCAGCTGGAGGGTGTGCGCGCAAGAGTCTGAGGTAGCGATCGCGCCAGGCCCGCCATGGATGCCGCTTATTGCTCTTCGCGAGCTCTTTGTAGATGACAGTACCCTTTACCCAGCATTTGCTGCTCTGCGCTTTGCAAGTCACGACCCAGTTCCACAAGATGAGGTCATCTTCTTCCGTGAATGTCACCCTGCCTTTGGTTGGTGTAGCCACAGTGTCTGGCTCTGCCTTGTTGGCGAGGTACTTCACATATCGATCTCGCCAAGACTGGGCGGTATGTCTCGGATTCTGTTCAGCCAACGCCCGGTAGATCTTGTTGCCCTTCACCAGCTCCCCAAGCTTCGCTCTCTCCATGACCCATTCCTTCAACACGCGATCGTCTTCCTTGGTGAATGGCTGCCTCGAGCCGGGCGTAGCGCTTGAATCTTGATCATTGTCATCAATGGCAGCTAGTGTCTTCCGTCGTTGCGGCTCCCCCAGGTCGTACCCATTCCCACCCTGCTCCTCTATTTCCTCCACTTCCCTCGCGCCCGCCGGTTTCTCCCTCCCTGACAGCGTCTTCACCCACCGATCCCTCCAGCTCTGCGTCGTATGCTGTGCGTGCTTGCCTTCTAGCTGCTTATAGATCTCCAACCCCTTCTCGCTCCCACCTTTCCTCTTCGCACCCATGACCCACTCCCACAGTATCACATCATCAGCATGGGTGAACTTCGTTCTCGTAGCCTTGCCCGGCACACTCGCATCGCCCACCGCTCTGACAGTTCCCGGTGAGGGGCCAGCCTGGTGGTCGGCAGGGTCTGGCAATGCGCCGGAAGCGATAGCAGCGTCGAGGAAAGTGTAGCTGATGCTTCCAGGTGGGGAGTCGCGGCGCACGTGGTCCGCGATTCTATAGTCTGCTGCC